>JAYJMI010164308.1:0-10122 GCA_036873855.1 Sarsia tubulosa
ACGTGATCATACACGTGACCACATGTATAATTATATTTATTTGTAAAATATTTAGTAGAAAAAGTTTGTATATAAAAAAAGACGCGTTTTATCTATCTATCTATGACACCACTATTGTGTTGGGTTTCGAATTCATGCTTTATTAATAGTGGTAATGCTATCAATTGTGGATTTTAGACCTTCAAAAAAATCATAAGCTAGATTATTTAGCTGTTTCATTAACCGTCCTATTGATACCTGGAAGGGGGAGGATTCCACCACAGATACAGTAATGCTTTGTTCTATCAAGAAGACCTGGAAACCAAAAACAATTATAATAACTTATTTCAACATGGCATAATACCTTTAATAAACAGACCAACTCTTGTCACAAGAACATCTGCTACTTTGATTGACAACATACTAGCAAATTTATTTTTTTACGTATCCTTGATAAAAGGGATTGTTAAAACGCATATTACTGACCATTTTCCAGTTTTTGTTTCTATCAAACAAAACAAATCAAACATCAAACAAGCTAATTAGAAATAGCAAAATCGAAATAACAATTCTTCTCTCTCTTTTTTCAAAACATTTTCCTAAAGAAAAAAATCAAGGTCAAGGATTTAAAAACGTCTTGGCTAACTAAAGGCATAAAAAATTCATAAAAGCAAAAACAAAGATTAAAGTATTTGTATTTTAATTTGAAAAATATAAAAAGATCAAAAAACAGTTACTCTAAATCTCAATTAGAACAGCATCGATTTGATTGTAAAAAATCACGTCAACCTTTAAAAGAAATTACAGGGAAATTAAAATTTGGAACAAAACTGGTGACAAAAACCTAAAATTTTGATAAAATTTTCAGTGATTTTCTAAACTACAACGAAAGAAGTATAAATAATGATGAATTCAAAAAGGCATTTAAAAGTATGAAAAGAAATAAAACTTGTGGAATTAAAGACATGAGCTGTAATATTAATTTAGACCCTTACGAACAAGGAAAAGTTCCTCTATTTTATATCTTTAAAAGCTCCCTTAAAAAGGGATAAATAATCCCAGATAAATTAAAAATTCATTTTCTAAAGGAGAGTTTGCTCTAGGTGCATTTATTGATTTATCAAAAGCTTTCGATACTGTAGATCTCAAGATTTATAAATAAATAAATATGTTTTATAATTTAGTACTTACCTGTTATTAAAACCAAACCAACCAAACCAAATTAACATACCTGTTATGAAAAGAGAAATTTCTTTTCATAAAATCCTCGTTCGGTTTAATACTGACTTATACGAAACGCATTTGCAGAACTCTAGTTCCCAGACCATTGATATTGATATCTTTCAGAAAGAATGTCCTCTAAAACCGATTTATTATAAAACCTTATAAAAGTTGATTCTCTTTTCCAGTGTCCTCTTTTTAAGATATCCGTTATAGAAAAACCACATCAGATACAAATTTTGAAAAGTAATAGCTAGGGAAGGTGATCATTTTTCCAGCTTTTAGACAACTCAGAGTCTCCGGACGCTGCTGAAAGACCTAATAACGTTGTTGTTTTTAAAGTCAAATTTTTGTCAGTTAGGGTACTATATGGAAACCAGGTCCTAATGTTTGATAAAACTTGATCACAATCCATTTGAAACAATACTTAGGTTGTGGTGGCCTCAAATTAAAGGTGTCAGTCATGAGTGCTTTACCTTTTGGGTGTTTACCCATAGCAAAACCTTTTATCGGAGAATATTAAAATGAAGTTAAAGACCAATGAGAGTTAATAAGCTAGCCAAACGATTGCTTATTACTAGAGGATGATAAAGTCCCTGGTTGTTTACTAATAGATTATCTTGTTAGGGTAATATAAGTGGTAATTTTACTGTCATTTCTAAAAGAGTTGGAAGTGTCCAGCTGGAGTGATTAACCTAGATTTGCTTTTCTTATCTCTACTTTTCTCAAAACTCGCCCTATAAAGGAAAATTTTAGGAATGCATTAGGGCACAGATATGCCCAACTTTGTTGCAAAGCATCTGTTGCTTGAGCATGAGGATCTCGTTTCCATGACATGTATACTGGAACTTAATTAAATAGTGAAGAAGCGAAATAGTCTGTATCCGGGGTCCCAAAACATTTGCAAATTTTTTAAAAAATCGTTTGGAGGAGCATCCACTCGCAGGAAGTGTTCATATGACGAGCCTCCCAGTCGGCTATTACATTCTATCAACTGGGAAGGTGTTCGACAGTAATCATGATCTGATGTTTTAGCAAAAGTTCCCAAATTTGTTTTAAGATTTTTGTTAATGGGTGACTGTGTGTCAAACTATTATTTGTGACAGTTCTCCTACTGTCTACCTTTTTCCCCTCAAAATATTCTGACACTGGGTTGTGATTTTTATAACCTTTTATCTGGGGCAAATGGAGAGGCATATTCACCGAATCTATTACTACTCGAAGGAATTCTATTTTCTGTATTGGTATTAAAACCAATTTTTTTCTGATTGATTATAAATCCCAGATGTTGAAGAAGAAATTTACTGTGTCTCGAGTTTGAAAAACCTCTTATACAGACCTTCCTAAAAGAAGCATATCTTCCAAGTATATCTAATATTGATCCTTCTCAAAAGAGCTATAGGTATTCTGGACAACTTTGTAAATAATCGGGGGGCTGGACTTAGTCCAAACCAAGAGCATAGAAACTCGTAAAGGTCACCTTCCTAGAACAAGTTTGCATATGTAATCACCCTCCTGTAACATATCCTTTCGAAGGGGAAGTCCTTCAATTTTGACCTGTTGGTAGGGAATGTAAGAGCTGAGCACCTTCAGATTAATAACTGGACGTTGACCCCATCCTTTTTTGGAACATGTAATATGTTGCTTAGAAATTGATTGTGAGATGGTGAAACTTCCTGGATTGTCTTTTTCGCTAGCATAATTTTCCCTGAATTAAAATTGATTTTGGGTTTTTCTTTGAATGAGAGTCAGCACAAAAGGAATTTGATACCCCTAGAAACTTTTTAAAATTTCTTGATCTTCAGTCAGCTTTTTTCAATTCTGATGGAGGTGTTTTAGCCGATTCGCAAGTGGAAGTTTTGGAACTTTTGCATTAAAAACACACTTTCCAAGAGAGGAATATTTGGAAAATCCTTTTCTGGTAAGAGCTCTAAATTATGCATAGAGAAAAGATTTTAAATTCTTATTACCTCTGTTTGTGTTATTGAATCCTTCTCTTGCATAAACACTTTGGAACTTCAGAATACCGACTCCCTGGTATATTCCGGTATATACCGATCTCCCCTCCTGGAATCTTGGCTTTGAGATTATGGGAGCCCTTTCGAAAGGGTTTTCCTCTCGGCTTGGTCAAATTCTTCAATAAGTTCTTTGACTTTTGTTTACTTTTCAAAGTTTTAATCATTTTCTCCTCAAATTTTGTTGCAAAAGTGCAGCTTTCTCTCTTTCTTTCGCTTTTCTGCCATGACTTAAAAAAAAGACTAAAACTGATGTTAATAGAAAAAATAATTATCTTTCAAGTGGAAAAGAATTTCGAAGTTTTATACTGCGCATTATATATTCTTTTTTTTGAAATTCTATATTTCAAAATAATATATAAAGTTTTATATAATTGCGCATTTTATATTGCGCCACAAATTCGACTATTTTTGGTTGATACTGCCTACGGTTAAATATGATACTGCCTATGGTGTACGGAAAAAAATTCACGCCATTGGTCGCTAAAGCCAGGAAAAATCTAAGAATCAAAATCTTAAATTATGACGTCATACAAAAAAAGGATGACGTTAACAAAAAAAATTGATTTTGTTCATTATGAGTAGTACTACAAAGCTTCGTTTCCATATAATATAAAAAAGTCGGTGACCGTTGCGCAACTGCTTTGCCACTGCATTACAACACTTGCGCAACTCAATCGCCAATATGGAAAACATTCTATCTCAGCAACTCTCTTGCAACTCTCTTGCAACTCTCACATAACTCCGTTGCTTCAGCGTTGCCGTCTTCGAGCTGTGGAGTAATTTGTGAAAATTATATGGAAACCAAGCTTAAGGGCGGAATCCGCCATTCCCGGTAAAATTAGGGTCTTAAAAGCCCGGATTAAGGGCTTATAAATAGGGTTAAGGAATCCTAAGAATTTTTCTGCTGAATATTTTTTCATTGGTCTAAATGTAACTGAAACAGAAAATGGCAAAAACATCGAAACAACATTTGAAGTTTAATAGACTATATCTAGTCTTTAATCTATTATAAGACTATATCTAGTCTACTAGTACAAAAACTAAGTTGATAATCATACATACCTATTTCAATAACACCGCTTTGAGAAATTTTGTATTTTTTATTTGCTAGAACAACTATGATCAATGAGTGTGGAAGAATGACATGTTACATGTGTTGGACATCTCATTAACTGGGTTAGTCCAAATTTGCATAGAAACTTATCGTAGTTTTTTGTTATACCAAGTAAAAAAAATAACTTAAGTCTTCTGAAGGCAATCGCTTTTTTTGCTTTCAAAAATATATTTACCTTTTGCCAGAACGTCTAATTAATATCTCCTATCATCTATCTTAATATCTATTTATCTCTGCTGCTCTTTGTTACGGGAACTTTATGAATAATTATTATTTACAGTTACACGTCATAATTTATGTTAATCACGTTTTGTCACATGCTATTATTGTATATATTCTTGCGAAAACGTTTTGTTTTCACAGTCTCCTGAATTTTCGATGCTGGTATTTTATCTACTCCAACACACTATATCGAATAAAAAAGATTCTATACAGAATCTTTTTGATCGGATCGATAAAACAATATCTTACAATAAATATATCAATCTTCGGCCGAAGAAACATTGAAATTGCTGAGAAGTATTGGACCGCTATTAGAGGTCTTTGGACGTTTTCAGGTCTTTGAGGTATTGTTCTGGAGACAAGCTAGAAATTATAACGCTTGAAGACCTAATAGAAAGAATAGTTTTTGGAATAAATGTTGAGTTATTATGAAAACAATTAGGAGCTGAAAGGTGACCAAGAACAGACAAGCTATTTACATGAATGGGGTATTTGTCTCGGGTCTTTAAATAATCTATATTAAAGGTACTTACTCACGTAAATTATTTGTATTCAACATATTTTCAAATTTATGTATTGTAAAGAGTAGTTGGAAGTCAATAAATCTGATAAAAATCAATTCATTTGATTCATCCGATTAAAATTAAATAACTCAAAACTTAGTAAAATGCTCAATCCGCTTCTCGATTTATTTCGTTTAGCGAATTTTCAGTTGAAATATTTCAAAAACTATACATCAAAACTGACATAGAATTTGGCTCAATTTTTCACACGATACTGCTGAAGAAGTGGAAATCTTTGGAACATACTTGATCATTTTTATAAATAACCGACTAAATCTAGTCTATAGTGGGGTGTAATTAGGTAAATAACATTGTAACCCGGAAAATTAATATAGTGATGAAAATTGACTCAAATGTCTAGGACTACCAAATGTCAGCTACCACCAAAAACGATCCCCATCATTTTGACGTTGGGAAAACTCCAAAACCGACATTTTAATGACCAAAACGTGTTTTAAAGGGAGGACCCTTAAATAGTGAAATTTATAACGTATTTTATGCTTAAGATAAATAATTGCATTGCATTGGTCTGAATGAGACGATGAAGAAAATGGGGTTTGAAAGTTAATTTTTCTGATATAATTCTTGAGATATTGTCAATTTAAGGACCAAAAACTTACATTTTAGGCTCTTTTGTACCTACATTGTCAGCACTTTATAGGTAAATTTAAAAAATATATATAGTTAGTTGTATTAGATATATTCAATAGCTTTCGAAAAATCGTATCGTTTCTTGGGTTTTGGGTACTTTTAGTTATAGAAATATAAGGACGTAAAGTTGTTTGATTTGTCAAAAAAAACTGCTGAGTCAGCACAATATGGCCTAATATTTGAAACTAAAACCTATTATATTTCCAGAACTAATGCCCAAAACCTAACAAACGATACCATTCTTCGAAAGCTATTGAGCAGATCTATCTAATGCAACTAGCCAATTTTTATTTAAATTTACCTATAAAGTGCTGACGTAGGAACAAAAGAGCCTAAAAAGGTTGTTTTTGGTCCTTAAATTGATCACCATTAAGAGCAAAGAGTAACTTGTCACCAAATAAACAATCTAAGCACCCTTCTAAACAAAACTTGACACCTTCACAAGCACCTCCTGTACCAATTATACCATCAACATCAAGCATTTATTCAACTGAACCATCACAAACATTGATCAATAAAAATCCAAAGATTAAAGAAAATACAAAAATCTTTGCAAACTCAAAGCAGATACTCCATCATATACTGTCATTATTACACGAAGAACAGCCAGATATGATTCTACTACATGCTGGAACAAATGATATCAACAACAACACAATACACAGTACGACACCAATTGACGCTGCAAATAGAATTATCGAGATCAGAAAGATGTGTAAAAAGTTTGGTGTTAAGCATGTGATAGTCTCCTCTATACTATCCTCTATAAGGATCTTGGCTCACCACAAGGGTGTCCCTTATTGATTCTTCTGCCTTACTCATTTGATGAAATAGCTTTTCAACTCTTTTCTGAGTTTTATAACCTTCCCAAATGCTACTTTTTACTTTTAATTTATTTTTTTCCTGAATAAAGCTTACTGGCCTGATAGCTAGCTATTTTATCATTTATAGATTTATTAATTACGTTTATTCCATTGTATTGATTTGATTTGATTTGATTTAACTTCCTAGAAATGACCTACAACTAAATACAAGAATCAATGAGATAAGTAACCATCTAAAGAATATATATGATTTTAACCAGTTTTCGTTCGTTCATAACAGCAATATCACTGATAAACTACTACACGGTGACGATACCCATTTAAATTCAGTTGGTACCCATGTTCTAGGTAACAACTTTTCAGCTTTTATAAATAACTACTTTAATAATATTACCAACTGACAGGCAGGAAATAATGATTTAGAACATTCTGAAACTTTTAATGAAATGCAAAGAGAGCCAGGTAACGACTTATCACTTATTTTGAAACATCGTACAATAAACACAGATAGGTTTATTCTAAGCACACTTAATATAAATTCCATTCCTAATAGGCTTGATGCACTAAAACTTGCTGATACAAAAAATGATGGCCCTCGGGAAAGCATTTGATACAATAAATCATGAACTTCTTATAGCAAAACTTAATGCATACGAATTCAGCAAGGAAGCTTTGAAATTGATATCAGTGATATTGAGTCCCCCAGGGTTCTGTTTTAGAGCCTTTGCTTTTCAATATCTAACGGCTTATTCTTTGCATTAAAGAATTTTGATGTGTGTAATTTTTGCAGATGATACAACTCCTTTTGTTTGTAACAGTAGCCTCAAAAGTGTCTTAGAAAAGTCAGAAACAAGTTCAGAAATTGCTATCGCCTGGTTTGAAAATAATTATAAGAAATTGAACACTGATAAGTGTCATCTGCTGGTTTCTGGTAATAAAATTGAACATTCATGGGTCAAAGTTGGGAACGTAGGGAAAGTAGGGAAGACAAACTATTGGGTGTTACCACTGACAATAACTTGAAGTTTGATAAACATGTTTTAGATATTATTAAAAAGGCTAATTCAAAACTCAGCGCATTATCTAGAATAAGCAAATTTTTATCACTAGAAAATAAAAAGAACTATTTATAAGGATTTTCATTTCAAATATTGTCCACTCACTTGGATGTTTTATATTCGAACCAATTATAAAGTAAACAGGCTGCATGAAAGGGCACTTAGACTTGTATATAATGATTACATATCTACTTTTGAAGCACTACTTTCTAAGGTTGGATCATATACTGTTCGTTATCAAAACATACAAAACTTAGCTATAGAAATATATAAGTTATGAAACAATTTATCTTTTGGTGACTTTCAAGATTTTTTCCAGTTAAGTAAAATCAGTAATCTTCGCACTCAGAATCATTTAGCTATCTCATAAGTCAATACTGTTCACCAAAGTAAAAATTCAATCAGATATTTTAGACCAGTTAATTGGAATTCAATTCCCCATGAAATTCGAAACTTAAAATCACTGAATGCTTTCAAAGAAAGAATAAAAATGTGGAAATCAAGCTCGTTTGCTTGTAGACTATACTCAGAAATTCTATCCCTGGGGTTGCTTTTGCAAATATTTTTTAATAATTTTCCCCTAAGTAGTATCATTACTAAAGTTTGTTCACATATAGTTTTATTTTATTTTAGTTTTATACAATATTTATGATTTAATATAATATTTTATTTATACACATTATGTTTAGGAATTATGGCATTTGATTTTAGTAACATTAGCATATTTATTCGGTTTTAATAGGCCAGTTACATTGTTTCTGTGCCTTTCTGTTTTTATATTAAAGGAATTTTAACTGTATATTTTAACGCATACCGAATTCAAATAAAGGAATAATAATAATAACAACAACAAGCCGAACGGTACTAACACGGTAGCAAAAATAAGTAAGTCTAAAATACTCGGTGGTTAGTTCGATGAAACATATGAAAAACAACTTAGGTAAAGAAACTGTGCGGTCTTCTCATAGCGAAAATTTACTCTTGAAACGAGATTGAGGGTGATTCCAATTAGCACCAACGGTACAACTACTAAAGGTTATTTTTGCTAAAAAATTACGTCCTACTGAAACTTTCAGAAATTAAAGAATAACACTTCCTTACTACCCTGAGCAACTTTTTAAATGCAGTTTTTCAAATATTTGTATTTCAAATTCTCTAAACAATAGGAATCAAGAAGCAATTGAACTTTTTTGCAAATTAAGTTTAGAATTATGTTACTTATGCCCTGCACAAATTTATCAGCCCACTCAACATTGATTGGGCGGGCGGGCGAGTTCCGAGACACGCAAGAGTAAATCTAGGAGTCTCATTTTAACAAAACAAGAACCAACTATGTTGATTAAAAATTTAGAATTTCGTAATTGGGTGGTGATAGTTGTCATTCCATTGTCTTGCAGACTTAAAATATCGCGTGTTCTCTAGAATGTCACCAACCAAAAATAACTCTTGGTCAAACTAAGGATTACGTGAACGGTTGCTATTACAGAATTATTAAAAAGATCACGTGATATCTAAAATTTCACGCGGTACCATTACCAGCAAAATATATTTGGACTTGCTTCGGTCAAACAACCATAATTGTCAAATTTGATTGTCATTGGATTATGTTAACGATTGATATAGCAGAATTAAAAAAGTCACGTGATCCCTATAACGTCACGAGGCACGATTACCAACTAAATGTATTTGGACTTATCTTGGCCAAACAACCTTAATTGCAAAGTTTCATTATCATTGGATGACGAGAACAACAGTTAATTCAGAATTAAAAAAATCACGTGCCATCTAGAAGGTCACGTGATACGGTCACCAAACAAATATATTTGAACTTGTCTTAGTGAAACAATCTTACTTGTCAAGTTTTATTTTCATTGGATTACGAGAACTATTACTATTGCAGAATTAAAAAAGTCACGTGATCCCTATAATGTCACGAAGTACGATTGCCAACGAAATATATTTGGAATTTTCTTGGTCAAACAACCTTAATTGCCAAGTTTCATTATCATTGCGTAACAAGATTCACTGTTATTTCAGATTTAAAAAGATTACGTGATCTCTATAATGACACGCGGTATCATTACCAACCAAATGTATTTGGACTTGTTTCGGTCAAACAAACATAATTACCAAGTTTGATTGTCATTAGATTACGTGAACGGTTGCTATTGCAGAATTAAAGAGGTCACGTGATCCCTACAATGTCACGAGGTACGATTACCAACAAAATATATTTGAACTTATCTTGGTCAAACAACCTTAATTCCAAAGGTTCGTTATCATTGGGTGACGAGAACAACAGTTATTTCAGATTTAAAAAGATCACGTGCTCTCTAGAAGGTCACGTGGTACTGTCACCAAGCAAATATATTCGGACTTGTTTTAGTGAAACAACCTTACTTACCAAATTTTATTGTCATTAGATTACGAGAACGGTCAGAATTGAAATAGCCACGTGATCACTTTAATGTC
>JAYJMI010164419.1:0-19308 GCA_036873855.1 Sarsia tubulosa
TTTTGTAAAATAGTTCACGGAGAAAGAAACATATTCAAAAGGCAAAATACAACAGATAAAACTATACAACTAAAGCAGTGCTATTAAAAATATTAATTCGATAAGTAATTAGTCATATTTTGTTTGCTTTAGAGTAAAATTTAATGTTTTATAAGCTTTCTTTAAAAACTAAATCTATCGCCTCAACTTTTGTTATTATATTTGTTTATATTTTCGCCGCTGTTTACTTCATGTATAACGCATATAAAGTACGAAACAAAGTTCAAAGTCCAACTTGACCATTCCGTGTGCTATGGCGTCCGTTAGCCTTGAAAGTTCTATTGGTCGACATAATGATAATGGCAAAGTAGAAAGAAAAATTAGAGAGATTAGAAGTTCAGTTGATAAGAATCTATGTAATCAAAGATTATCAATGCTACAATGGGAGACATTGGTATCATCAATTTCAAAGAGAAACAACATGCTGATAATAAAAATATATTCAACACTTTGTTCGAGAACTGGCTTGTATGTCATATACCAAAACTGATCCATCAACCAAAATGGTTCAAAAGTGACAAAGGCGTCGAAAAAGGAGATATTGTATTGTTCCTGAAAAATGATTCGTTTGGTCAATCACTTATCAATATGGAATGGTAAAATCTGTTGAGCATGGTAAAGATGATCGAATAAGGAAAGTAAACATCAAATATCGAAATGCTAATGAAAAGGTAATGGATATTCGTTCAATTCGAAGTATTGTTGTGATACATCATGTCGATGAATTAAATATTGAAGAAGAATTTGCTGCATTGCACGATTACTTGATATTATTAAACGTGGTGAAGAAACAAAACAAAAAAGTTGAAAATGGTGACCGGATCGTAAAGTTTCTATAATCAATCAAAAAAATTATTGTGTAAAAAGAGCTTAAGAAATAAAAATGATAATGTATTAAGAACTTTAAAGAATCTTCCTGGTAAATAAATTTATGTTTGTAGTTTTCATATTTACTCAATAGCTACAGAATAATTATCTACAATTATCTACTGTAATTGAGTTCTTATGCATTATTATTTAAAATTATAGTATGACAGTTATTTATGTCAAATTATAGTAATTTATGTGTCACATAAAACTACTGTCGTTGAACGGTTTTCCTGGTTTGGTTTTATCTTATAAAAAATACAAACTGAAATTGTTTTTTTATAATATAAGCGTGCATTTTATTTCGGAAATCGGTTTGTATTTTAAGAAAACAAGTTCTCATTATTATCAAATGTCTTCGTCTTTCAAGCAAACGTGTTTATTAAACCTGTTCGTATTTCTATTAAATGTGTTTTCAATTTTAGGTGTTTTCAGTTGTGGCCCACCGTAATTGATAAATTAAAAACGAAACAGTTAAATACAAATAAATGATAATCCTAGTAGAACCTGAATTAACTTTTGTTCATAGATTTTCATTTTATTTTAAAAATACTATACTTAAGGATTGTGTTTTTACGTTTGTCTTAAACTTTTATGTATTTTTTATTCCGACTCAAGCTTTTTTTTTCAATATCATTTCTATTATTTTGCCAACCGACCAACTCATTTAATTGGTGTCGCCTAAGATTTATAAAATGTTTTTGATTTCTGTCTTCCTATATATTTTTGATGGTTCTCTGCTGACGTTTATTTTTGATACCCTATATATGTATATCCGTGGATTCACTTTAAATTAATCTTTGTTCGATAAAGCTGATGGATTAATCCAAAAAAAAATTCCTAAGATTTGTTAACATTATAGCAATATTGAAAACCATATCGAGTGTAATGTAGGGAGATTACATATAAATTGATACTTTAATGGGAGAAAAAGACGTCGGCCAATGCTATGCTATTAAAGTTTAAATCCAGGATATATGATATTTAATCTTGACGAAATAAAAGTTTAGTTTATTAATTTATGGAAAGAAAACTGTTCTACGATACTATCAAGCTCGATCCCAGGGCCTCTTACCTCTTTTTCTTTTTGATGTCAGCAAAGAAGACCCTGACAAAGGCCTCACGAGAATCGAATTTGATTGAATAAATGAGTTAATTAAAATAATCCGGATAATTATTCCGATTTGTAACTCGGATTTAGCCCTTTACGGCGAACAAACAATTTTCAAAAAATTTCTAAAAAATAAAGACGACCGTGTTTTTTGAAAGAAATTTTGTCTTTGCATCTTGTGATTGTTCCGTAGTTTCAACAAATTTTGCTTGTTTTTATTGAAGGTCTATAAATGATACTTTTTCTTTATTAATCTAATTTGTATCCAAAACGGTATTTTAACATAAAGCGAGTATAGATAAATAAATAGGGAATATAAATGGATTTTAATTAGCTTGTTTTTTTTAATAATAATCTGCAATAAAATATACACTCTTGCGGTCAATGAGCTTCAAATAGGAGGAGAACGAGCTTTATGGCTTCTTTTGTTTTAAAGCTTGTTAACTAATTACTGCTGAGTTTTTAACTGTAACTCTGGTGATTAGTTGTTATAAAAGAAATGCGATAAAAAAGTAATTACTGAATCAAAAGAAATCAATTTATTTTGTAACATTTCAACGAATTTTTCTATATATGGTGAAAAAATAACTAATAAGATCCAAAACTGAATCCCCTATATCTCGTGACATCACGCTCTCCTGATTATAAAAATCGCTATGTGAAAAAAGATAACAATGATAAGGCTACTGAGAATCAGGAGAGTAAAACTAAGGAACAGAACTATAGTAATCTTACTCTTACTTTTCGAGCATTATTAGCTCTATTAAGCGAGAAATTATATATGCTCTTTAAAATTTTATCTGAAATAAATATAGAGTAAAAGTAAATTAGCATAAGCAAATTATCGGGGAATGGGTTTGCTTATTTGTCTTCAAAAGTGGGTCATAAGTTTTCGTTACGACAACTTCTACTGGAAATTTGTACTCGTTGCCAGAATTTTGTTAACAAGCTTTATATTTAGGTGATTAGTGTTTATAAAAGAAATAATTAAATAGTATAAAAGATTTAATAAAGCTCGTTTTCCTCTTTATTAAAAGCTTATTGTTGCAGTAAAGCTTCAATCTATCTGATTACCCTTCCTTTGAAGATTGAAACAAAGTTTAATTCCACATCGAACTTTTGATTTATTCAACTTGAACTCTAAAGTTAGTGTTCCGAGCGGGATTCGAACCCACGCTACTCCTCTCAACGGGAATAGCAGTAATAAATAATTACTAATATTACCAATGCAACATTCAAATATTTTCACCATAATAATTGACAAATAATGGATAATAAAGGGGCAACATAATAAGTATCCGTAAGTTAGTGAAGTTATTTACGAAACCTATATTGAAGTTTATGTATTGTAAAGAGCAGTTGGCAGTCAATAAAGATGCTAAAAATTCCCTCCTTTGATACAGGAGATTAAAAGTAAAAAATATCTCCAAACTTTGTGAAAAAACCTCAACTGCTTCTTGTTTTCTTTTGTTCAGCAGAATGAAATTCAAATATCTGAAAAACTACCCATAGAAATTTCCCAAACTTTCACAAGACACTACCGAAGTGTAAATTTTCACAAAGTTTCAATAGGGATTATTGTATTGGTCTTGGCCAAAACTATGAACAACTAAGCATTCTTCTTGAAATGTAAGTATTTTATCCAAAATCCTGTTTAATTATATCGCATTTAAATATAAAATATGAACATCTGCTTATGTAGAACATTTGCATAGTTATTAGAATACATGCAACCAATTTCACACCATGTGCATCAAATGAAGTATAATTTTAAGTGTAGAAAATCTTATTATAAACATTATTATACTATAAATATTAAAAAAAAAAAAAATTCTGACTTGTTATGCTAAATGCGACAAAGAATAAAAGAAGCATCAGGTATATAAGCAACCAAACTAACAAACATGCTTTTGTATCAGAATACAGTTTAGAATTTCTTCCTTAATTCATTCTTTTTATCTGGTTTGATAAAAGAAAACCTGTTTCGATGTTTTAATGGAATAAATAACTTTGAAGATTGAAGAATGCATAAAAATATACAAGCATTTATATTTTGTTGTGAAATGAACTGAATAAAGTTTTTTGTTTATATTTCCATGCAGTAATGCATGCAAAATAAACAAAAGCATGCAAGTTAATTTTAAACTCTTGGTATCACAGAAGAATGACTAGAAATAAGCCTATGCAGCGAAAGAGCATTACAGTATATATATTACAAAAAATTAAAGAAAATCTGGCCCAGTTTCCGGGACAACATACAACACTTTCGAACAAAAGGTCCTAAGTTCTAAATTTTGCCTATTTATTAGTACATTTACGCAGCGTAAAATTGAAGTTCAAATTCCAGCTTACTTGAACCAACTTTATAAACACAAACAACGCAATGCATTATAAACTGACATTGGCTTTTGGTATGGCCCAGACCGACTCCATTTTTTGAAAAAAAAAAAAAATAATAATCCTAGTAAAATCTAACTAAGTTATTATCAAAATTTTGGAAATAGGCAAGATAAGCATAAAATCGAATGACGTAAAATAACTAACTAATCGTTAACTAAACTTTCACTATAAAAAGTTGTATGAAAAAAATAAATCATGCTCACTATATATTCATGGCGATAAAAAAGATATTATTTTTCTGATTATATTGTCTGTTTATCTTTGAAACTGGTTATCTTAACTCTATGCAGCAAATTATGCACATTATTTTAATGTTCATAAAGTTTTATTTATTATACAAAAAAAAATTTGTTATGAAAAAAATTATAGAATTATTTGAAACCTTGTCATTTTGTGACATTTTTCTTGAAATTTTAGGAAAATTTTATGTATTCCTTGTTCCGACTCAGCTTTTTTGTCAATAGTATTATTATTTTGACGAACGATCAACCCTGTTTATTTGCTCTTAAAGTCTATAGATCACCTCATTTAATTGGTGTCGCCGCCTAAATAAATTATTTCAAAATATAAACAAAAACATTGATTGGTAAACCAACCTTGAAAACAAAACTATAAACAGCATCTAGCCGGTACACATAATTGTAAACTATATATAAATTAGAACAGAATTCTTGGGTATATGTAACAATATTCAATATTATACGTTTGTCGACTGTTCAGCCTTTCCTATCTATCTAGACCAGTAAAACGGTCTAGAAACCATGTTCAGATGTGTTGCACCAAATCTTTACAGTGTACCGGTACGTTATCATTGATTATTGTTGTTTATCACTAACAGCTTTAATATTAAATTGATTATTAGAGCTAATTTTATACAGATTTTTGTATTATTTTATTAGTCGATTGACTATGCACTCCAATAATTAACAGAATAAAAGTTTTGCACACAATTTTTTTTTGCAAAGAATATCCAGTATCAACTAAATGCTGCTTCCCGGTAGATTGAATAAATATAAAATCGGAATATGTTATACTATGAAACCATCCACAAAGTTTCCCAATGCATCGGCTCAATGTCGTACATTTAATAGTTCATGTGTTTAAATCCGTGAAAACGTTTTCTGCAAGTTTTAAAGCTTTTTTCACTTTTTTTTACCATCTAACTCGTAAATATCAACGATAAACATATGCTAGCACTACAATTTCTTTCTTTTTGCTTCTTCTTTGTTGTATTTGTACTTTTCCTAATAATTCTTCAAATAACTTGCTACAAATTCAAACAAGTTGAAACGTTTATATTCTAAAGACCAGACGGAATGTCGGAAAGACGGAAATACTCCCCGACCCAGAAATTTTTTTTTTCCTATTTATTCTTTAAATTAGTAGAAAAATACGAGGGAGTAAATTCAGCTAATTTGGTTTCGGAAAAATATTATTTGAAATCCGAAATAGATGTGATGTCATAATTATGCGTAAAAATTCCCATATATTGGGTATTTTTTTGCTGTCGTCAGCTTTTCAAAGAAGGCCTGGTGAGGCCTTTGCCAGAGCCTTATTCAAATGTCCTTATTCAAACTTTAAAGGGGAACTGAGGGCAAAAGTACTTATGTTTTATTCTCACATTATATTGTTTCGTCCAAGTTTTTCGGTTTTAAACATAGATATAGCCTTTTAAAGTTCCTAAATTTTTCGGATTTGTGACGTTGCAGGTCCGAAACAAAAACGTAAATTTGTATTGAGTAAAGTGTTTTTCGCTAACTTTTATAAGTAAATAAGCGAAACATTTGAATAAAAGATATGTGCCATAGTTTCTTAAATCCTTAAAAGTTATATATTTAATTTTTATTTTTTTTGCCTTCCCTATAGCTATTTGAAGTCATATTTTAGCACAATTCAGTATAAATATTCGCACCTGTCACATTTTTATTTTGTTTATTTAAAAGATTTACAGAGTAAACTGTAAAGAGTTTCTAAATGCAATACAGGTATTCTTTAATTTATTTTTTCCTTTAGAGTGTATTATTGAGATAATTAAATAATTTACAGTACATTTTATAAATAAGAATATATAAATAAATTTTACAAAAAATAAAAATAAATTATTCTAGCTATTTTCATCGTCAATACATTATGAATCCTACTCTAACGCTGTAATGTACTCCCAAACATACGTAAACGCTTAATGAATCTATAAATCGTCCTCCTATTCTGATTACGTTTTTGTTTCAGTTTCTTTTTCATTTTCTGCAGTGATGGTGTCGTCAAGATCGTGTCACCAATTTTGTGATAAAGTTGTGATAATCTGGAAATTATTTTTTCGATTGTCGAATAATAATCTTTAATCAAAAATTTTATAAACATTTTTTCATTACATGTGGGTGACTCTTTGCATTTACTTTCAATCTCTTTCAAGTAACGTTTTTGCAAATTGATATCTATAATAAGTTGTTTTGCGTTTTTCTCATCGTTTTCGTAACCGCACATTTTGTTTAATGACTAAATACAAAAGAGAAATGAAATAAAACATATAAATAGAGTGCCAATGAAACAGTGTTAATATCTCTAAAATGCTACTTTTGATTCGGTTTTGAAAACTGTTAAACTATTATAGCCCAAGAAAACATTACTGGAATTTGCTTTTCTGATATATAAACGAAAGGAGGAAAGAAGCCTGAAATACAGGGAAAATAACAGCTAATGCTTTAACTCGTCCAAAAAATAAACAAGGTCTCTGGTCTAGGTGGTGTTAGAACCCACGACCTCCGTTACAGATCAACGGCGCTCTAACCGACTGTGCTACTCTATATTTCATAACACGTTCCATAACACGTTTTTAATATCGACTATTGTTTATATACAACATTTTTGCATCTCATTGGTTAATACCGACGCATTCACTTTAAATTTGTATTTACATTTAAAAGTAAGAACATAAATGTTAGAATTAAACGGTAATGTATTTATTTTTTCATTGAATACGATCATTAATTATTCTATCCCAAAATAATATTTTGTATTCTTTGAGTAAAGTTATCAATGAGAAATTAAAGAATTGATGTAAAGTAATTCGGTATTCTGTATTCAAGCTAACCGTGGCCTATTTTTCACATCAAGAGTAAATGAAAGAAGCAATATTTGTCGCATTAAATATACCTTTTGGAATCCTTCGGCGAAGTACCCTTTTGCTATTGTCTTTCCAGTCAAAGCGGCGAGTTTTGTTACTAATGAACCGTCTGTTTCCTTTAAACTTTCTACATAAGGCTGTGTTAGATATTGGTTGATAAATGTGCCATAAACATTCTCGTACGCAGATATACTTGCAAACAGATCATGGTTCTATAAAACATATATAAGATGAGTTGGTTTATAAAAGAAAGTGTTAACATATCCATCTTTTTTACTAAAGTTCAGACTCAAAGTAAAATACTTCAGTAGCTGAAAGACGTAAACAGTATATAACTTTACAAACACGAGGTTTTATATAATCTGTGTAAAGAGAGAGAGAGATATACAGTTATATCATAGTCAATAAACCGCATGGTCTGGAAGCTCCTTGTTTAATTCTATTCAAATCATTTTTATATTAATATGTTGAAAAGTGATTATCACATTATCAAAAAGTGAGCAAAAGTTACTTTTATTTTCTAGATAAGTTGCGTTGCTTTAAATATAATTGCTTTATAATTATTGAATCTAAAGAATTTCTGAAAAGAACTTAATGTTTGATAAAAGATTATTTTAATGTTATATTAAGGTTGCTATATTACAAAGTTTTTAAACAAGGTTTTTAGCGTAACTACTTGGTTTTAAGTAAACCCAAGTACCTTTTTATAATCAGCATTTCCTCTAAAGGTTTATAAGTGGTAATTGAAATTTTTAATTTTTTTTTGCCGTCACTTCAAAGAATTCGTTGTTATGATGATGTAATTCTTATTTTCCTTTTCCTAGCTTATTTCTAAGTGTTACACTCTCCCTGAGAGACTTTAATGAAATATTTTTTTTAAAATAATTTGTTTTGCTCACTTTTTGATCATGTGACACGAAAAATCGTAACAATAACATATAACCTTGATATAACAAAGAGCTTCCAGACCATGTAATAATAGACTAGGGTTATATATATATGGTTATATACAGATTATATTCTATATTGAGAGATGTGCAGAAATTCTGGCCGAGGTGGGGTTCGAACCCACGACCTCTATATGGTTATATACAGATATAACGTTTATATTTTTTTACTTATAAAAACTAATTCAAATTGTAAATTACTTAACTGATTGAATTTACAAAAAATAAAAATAATTATTGACGTCATTTCCAAGAAGTTTGCATGTGAATATTCCCTCATCAAATGATATGGATGAATTTTTTCAATGAATAAAGTTATTACAATATAAAAACAAAGGTACTAGTATAAGTTTAATACGTGGTGAGATTTAATTTGTTTTTATCCTATTTATTTGCTTTGAGGTTAGAAAGTTTAGTATTGAAGGTATAAAATTCAAACCGCTATCAGTGCACTTTTTATCTGCTGCTGATAGATGCTGACAGAAGCAGTGGTTTTTCCTCATGATATGATATATTTTTAGCTCATTTGTTAAAAGAAATGTAGGGAAATTTCAAAATGCAGTAACATTCTAGCAAAACTACATCATCAATTGGTTTTGTAATGACAATTTTTTTTGTGTAATTTTTTTTTCCATTTAACTTACTATTGTTGTCTTTATTTCTGTTCAGTAGTAATGAGGAAATACTACTTGAATTTGCCTCAGGAAATACCGCTAGAATTTAGCTTTTGGCAAATTATAACGTGTACATCTCATTAAACTCCAGCAAATTTGTTAGTTAACGTGGCATTTACTTATATAGAAGAAAGTGAAGATGCAAATGGGTACTATTTATCAATACATATAATCATTACAATACTTTTGATCAATGCAACAACAAATTATACATGAAATTATATTTATGTTTCGTCCAACAAAATACCAACAAAAATAAATAGATACTTACTTTATACGTTGTGAAATCAACTTTATTTGCATTAACATAGCATTCTCCAACGTTTGACTAAACATAAAATATAGGTATTGTATGTCTCGCATAGATGAATAACTTTTGAACATTTTTAATTTCTAAGATAATACCTTGGAAACATTTTTCCGTAACAGCAATATTATATTTTATATTTATATATAAAAAAACATTTTACTTAAAAATGATAAAAAAATTTCTTTATGTATGACTTATCTAATAAAGTCCTTTTAAAATCTAATATAAAAATGTTATTTAAAGGTGCATTACACGGCAAAACAAATTATGCAAAAAAAACCACAAACCTTTTAAGTTCGTAATGGATTGGGCTTAGATTTTACTCTATATTCGAATTACTAAAAATGCTCTTATAAATTGATGACTTTTGAAACTTAAGGTATCCATATATAAAATCATCATCGAGTTTTAACCTTTGAAATATTCAATAAATTATTATTAACTTTAATAAGTAACAAAATGGAGTTAAAGTGTGCTTACTACTGCTGATCGGAAAATTAAAAAAAGTCTTAATGATTTCTCGTGAATAAGTAAATTTTACCGGCATGTGTTTTATCTAAAAGTATTTAAAAAAGCAGTTAAAAATTAACGAAATAAATAAAAACTTACCAGGTGTTTTTTGTTTATTTCATCCATGTCTTTTATAAACTCGCCAAAAACGTTTGTATAACATGAATTGACTATCGTTTTGATGTTCGACTGATCTCCACAACTCTCCAATGTTGACAATTTACATTTAGGCTTTTCATTCATTTCCCTTTCTAAAGGTTTACCTCTAATTTTGCTTATATACCTTGCAAGCAAAAATATACCTAAACATTAAAATATTCAAAGTTGAATTGTAGGGGCAGATTGAAGGGTATTCAACCTAGTCAAGATCTTTTATCTCAAAATCTTTTCTAGTATAAAGAACGCACTTCCCAGCACAATTCTAAGTACACAGGTAACTATTGCATAAATTTGACTACCCATAAAAAAATCTTACATCCGCCCCTGAATTGAAAGTACAACTAATTTACTCGACTAAATTTGAACTCTATGATAAAACATGTACTCTTACCTAATATCAGCTGCATCCTGTTTATTGTTACTTGTTTAATTTCAAAATAAAAAGTGCAATGCGAAATTGCTATTTATGGGTTTTTTTCGCTTTTTTAAAAATAAACTTCCCTAATTTATTGCATTGTTTGAAAATAATAGATTTATATTTTCTATTTAATTTTATAAATTAGAAAATCGTCAGTAAAAACCGGGTTAAAAACTTAATAGTCGTCAGTAACTATATTGTTTAGTTAAGGCAGTATTTACGAAGAATAATAAATAACAAGTTTCGAGTTTTTCTTTCAAATTAGAAAGTTTAAATCCCGTGATTTATTTACCGTGATTTATTTACCGTGATGTATTTACCGTGATGTATTAGGAAAATACTTTGAAACTTAGTCATGAGGAATCTAAATAATTTTTTATGATTATTTCAATTTAAATTGTTAATTAGCCTATTTGAATTATGAGAGTAATGTAAGGAAATTACTACATTAAACTGTGAATGGCAACTTTCAGACGGACTTTGTCTTATATTATTTTATCAAATAAAATACTGAATATGCATAAAACATTTTAAATTTTAAATTTTCTTTTAAAATTTTATTGCCGTGACTTATAAAACTATGGGGAAAACCTTTGAAATTTAGTCGTCATAAAATATTTTGAAATTATGCACAAACCTTACATCATGCATAAGACATGTCTTCTAAATACTTGCGGGGGAGTACTATCAGCAACGTATCAGTAAGTCAGTTGACTGCCCCTATGCATCAAAAGGGAAAAAACTTTTGCTAATGCTATCTTTTGTTTTGAGACAGGGTTACATATAATAAGATTAAACTGGCATTAAAATATTACATCAAAGACTTCCTATTGTTAACATTAAAGGTGCAGTACCATTTAGAAATGTTATTAACGATAAAGGAGCTTTTATATATAAAGGAAACGAAGAACCCTTTTCTATTTGAGTTTTTATCTTATAGTTGAATTTTTTCCGTGTTTTTTCGGATCATCGAGGATTTTATTAAATTAAATAAATCAAATCGATTCACCAGTTGAAAAAAATAAATAAACTTATTTAGTTAGTTTTACTGATAGAAAAATAATTTCATACCATCTGGAAACAATTTCATTTCGAAAGGAAAAAATGGATTTCATGCAAAATCGGGCAATTATGTTATTCTGCAGCTTTTTAGCTCTCAGAAACTTTAAACAGAACAAAAAAAAACTTTTCTATAAGCATCAACAAGATTCTATAAGACAAACACCAGAGGAGGTTTGGGGTCCCCGAGCGCTACATTTCCCTAGGCCTGTAAATCCCCCAATTTCATAGACCTAATTTGCCTACGAATGTAGACTTAGCTAAAGCTTGGTCTATGCACATTCGCAGGGAAAGCTCTCAGACTGCGTTGTTAAAGGCGCAAACGTTTCCAAAATTGAGAAGTGAACTAAGAAGTGATTAAAAAGAACCCTAGAAAATCGCGTAGGCTAAGGCCTAATGGGGTAATATAAACACATATCACTGGCTCCCCTTCCCCTTCGTGCAGAAATCTGGAATAGAGGAATTAGAACTCTCGGTTGTACATCGTGCGGTATTCGCTTAATCTGACATAAGTTACTTAAGTTGATATCTGTCGGTTAGCTCAGTCGGTTAGAGAGTCCTGGATCTAACTGGAAGGTCGTTGGTTCGAATTCCCTTCCGTCTAAGTTTCTGCATATCTCTCTATATAGAATATATAGTTCAAAGAAAATTCATATTGGTTTTCCATGAAAATTTGCACCTTTGCATTTTAACAGTATAAATCATTTAGTTACATTAGTTACTGCATTGATTAATGTGACTAGTTCCAGACTATTTCACTAGCATTTTAGAAAAGAGACTAGTACTAGTGACGTTATCTTCTATTCAAGGTAAACATTAGACAACAAGAAAGAAAATTTGATGTTTAATATAACGACGGCTATTATTGCATAAAAACAACACCATTGTAGAAAAGTCATACGCGAAAGAAAGCAGCTTATACAAGGTTCAAAATAATCTATGAAAGCTCAATATCTTTCTTTGACTAAAAATGATTTAAACATTTAATTAGACCAGTCTTTTTTATACTGTGTCTTTCATTCTTTTATTTATTTAAAAAAAATTCATTATATTAGAATTATTTTATTTTAGTATATTCTATTGAGTTTCTACGTAAATTTTTAACCGAAAAATAAAGAAATAATAACAACAATAATGACTGATTAATTTTAGTTGAATTTAATTAGCACATGAATGTTAGCATTATGTAGCTACGACATAAATATTTACGATCCATATGTATGTTATGAATATCAACTTTAAATAAAGAAACAAATAAAAAATAAAAATAAAAAAAACAATTATTTCCTAAAATATTCCTTAAAATTTGCTTCTAAAAATATCTAGAATTCCCCCCGAATATATTTTCCTAAGCTAATAGCTGTTAGCATTTAATTTGTTAATTGTTTAATTAGATTATATCTGCTATAAACCTTGGTTTGACTTTCTGAACAATTACAGGTGGGTTTCTTCAAGGATTAATAAGTAATAGCTGCTAGCATTTAATTTGTTAATTGTTTAATTAGATTATATCTGCTATAAACCCTGGTTTAACTTTCTAAACAATTACAGGTGGGTTTCTTCAAGGATTAATAAGTCCTTGGTTACTTTTATTAAAATAAAAACGTAGTAGGAAATGAAATATCTTCATCATCAACTTAACTTCCTTGCAAACTTATACCTTGATATGACATTAATTTGTTTTTTTCTATATAAAATACAAAAACATCTGGCCGAAGTGTGTTTTGAACCGACGACCTTCGTTACAGATCAACGGGCGCTCTATGACTGTGTTACCCGGTCTAAACTGAATCGAATCATCATCGGAGTCACCATCGACATTTTGAATCCAACTGCACCAGATAGTTGCACAAATTGGAAGAAGAAAACAGTGATATATCATTATATCCTTAAAATTTATTTGTGATGTCACCATATACAAGGTTTTAAATACAGTCCAGTCAATCTCAATTTTAACCTAGAACTAAATAGTATAGAAATTATTTTTGTTTTGTTAGTTTACTATACTATTTGTAATGACTTTTACAAAAAGTTAACCAAAATTTTCACAGGGAATTTTTCAAAATGGCGGATTTTCATAATGACGTCATAAGGTGGGCGAGTTTAAAAATATTTTTTTCAATTATAGGCAAATGACATACCGTTAGAAAGATAATTTATGCTGATGAACTTTTATAAGAGTAACATATCTTTAAAAACAAAACTCTTCGTATTATAACATGAAATACAATAATATACGTACAATCAATAAATTGATAATACCTAAATGTCGTCAAAAAATTAAAAACCTTTTCTTTTTTTTACATTTTACTATTTTTTCCGTGCTGCTACTGCTGAAAACATTGAATAGTTTTCATACAAACAGAGTATATTGCAAATGAATTTTAATATTAACATTATTTCAAAGAGATTTCTTTTCAAAAAAGACAAATAACTGTCATATAAAACTAAAAAATTAAATTTCATCAATGTCATAAATAGTATTGTCATCGTCGACATATTGAATACAGTTCAAACATGATATACTCTCCACACATGTTTGAGCATTTTAAGCCATGTTTTATCCAGGTGCATGACTTTTTCGAACAGTTTTTTTTGCATCCACATCTTATCATTTTTATGAGATCTGCAGGTGCTGGTTCTTTTGATGTGTAGATAGGAAACAACTTATCTCCAATCTTCTTCCAACATCAATCAGTTGGATTTAAATCTTGACTACCCATCCAACATTGTACTTAGTGAATGAAAAACAGCAGCAACAGTTGTAGGTGGTAAATTTTCTCAAAGCACCATCTTCACCCTGGTTGCCATTTTTTGAAAAAACTAGCTCACTCGAAGTTTATCGAGAGAGGATTCATTTTTATGACCACACACTTTTAAAACTAGTGTTTCTCCAGCGCAAATAATATCGTCGCGTGTAGAGTACTTATCAAAGATCTTTATTTTCTGTCTAAACATAGGATCTTTCTGAAACTACGTAAGTGTCATTTTTTTCCTACTGAAAAAAGCCTTGAAGTGGTATCACAACCAAGAAGAGCATGTATTGTCAGTATTGACTTGCATTATTCGTCGGCTAGTTCTTTTTTAACTTTTCCAATATCCCAAAGTTTTGGTTTTGTTTTATTTGTTGATTTCTCTTCTGATGTAAAGAAGACGGAGTTACAAATATCTTCGAAGTAAAAAAGAAGAAGGACTAAAAAACCAGTATCTTCCCCAATCAGAAAGGTTGGTTGGATTTTAGCTATTGCTACTGTTTCTTTCACAATCATTACGTCTGAATCTTCAGATGAATTCATAACTGCTATACCGGCTTCTCTCATCTTTTGCAAGAGCATGAGTATAAATCATTGTTTGTTTTCTAAATTTGTTAGAAAGTCTTCCTTTTTACAATTAAGTAGCATGTCTCCGCTGAAACAAATTGTTCTGTCAAATTTTCCTCTCGTTCGTCTAATATGAGTAGAGTCTTTGGTCGATGGACCACTATAATAACTATCGAACACAACTGTAGTACTGATACCGCATCGTTTAATTACAAAATTGATATACTTTTAGAATATAACATTATAGTTAACTCCTTTTTCCCATTTAATTTTATGTAAAAGTGATCCACCATCGAGTACATAAACAATATTTTCAGGTAAAACTGTGATGTTTTTTCCCAGATAGTTGTGGTTTGTTTGCTGCACGTAAAAGTCCATCTATTAGATCTATTAGAGCAGGTGGAACAGTACACAGTTCATATATGCAAGCAGTGTCAAGGTCCTCTTCTAATTCTTGTTGAGCAGTTGTCAGTAACCCTTGGAACAAGAGCTAGATCTACAGGAATATTATAACCGTCAACTCGTAGTGTAGAAGTATGTGTCTGCGACTTTTCCAGTTTGTAAGTTTATCAAAGCTTGGTTAGTGTCAAACGGATTCCTTTCAAGAGCATACTTAAGTACCTTTTGAGCGTCTCTGGAATCTCTAGCAAGCCGTGCTTCAGTAGCTTCTTTGTGTTGCTCACTTGTTTCATATTTAACACCTGTAAGCTCTTGTGCATTGTTCGATTGTACTGGCCGCATATAGGTGTTGATAGAAGCCATATTGATGTCTGAATATCCGTCATTCCACGACCACGCGTAATTCCACCTATTTTCTTAAGACTTCGCATCAGCACCTGAAGTAAACATATGCTGTGTATGGTAATTTTCTTTTCAAAAATGAAAGTTTTTCTCCTGGAACAAAAAATTGAATCAAAAAAGTATTCTATTACACTTGTTATTTAAGAAGTAATGCTTAAATATATTTTAGAAAGTAACAGTAAATTGCCTGTTCAATAATTAAATCAGTAGACAAACCACTCCGTTACCTAACACTTCTACATACAACATGATAATCAGATTTAAACTTTGCATGGAGATTAGGGTGTCTTTGTGGTAATACTGCCATATTGTGCAGATATTTGTATGCAGATTTTGTGTACAAATGATGACCTGAAGCAGCCAAGCCAAGTAAGCATCTCATTTACTGCTTGCAGGTGAAGATCATAGTTGCCGGTCCGGTGAACTTGCATAGCAATGAAACCATATCAAGATACTGAAACCAAAGTTTGCATGTTCTAGAGAGCTTGTCTGTTTTATATTTTTCAAATAAATAAGATACATCCTTAAAAATTGATATCCGTTCTTCTATATACGCTGTGTCTTCACTTAGTTTTACCAATGAACTGGTAAATATCTGATATAATTACTGCATGTAGCACTCCTGAAACTATAACACGGCACCTTACTGCTCGGGAAATAGCTTTACCATAAAGCAAATGAGGCACTGTACGTTCAGCATATATGGTTTCAAAAATTGATTTGAGTCCGGATGATGTCATAATATGACCAATTGATTCAAAAAAAACTCATAGTTGTATGCAACCCGCCAAGTCTGAACACTATCTCTTGCAGTGGGCTGAATACATCGTGGTTTAACTGAATTTTGAGTCCTTTCCAGTACAAAGGTTGATCAAATGTTAGCACAGGGGTCATATTATACTTTTTCGCCTGATCTACGACAAAATGTATCGTAGTCAAAATACAGGATTCGTCGCTTGCTTTCATGTCTATCATTGGCATAAATATGACGCCTGAGTCAGCAAAAATTACAATTTTTCAAATATCCAGATCTCCACGATGAGAGCTCAAAACTATTTATACTGTAGGAATAACAATAACAGGCTATGTGACCAAGTATGGAGAGTAATATGGCCAAAGGTGGAATAAATCAGTAGCTTAATATGAAGTTTACCTTAAAAGAAAAAAATATTTTCAATACCATTTGCATAACTGCTTATTTTTAGTTATTTTATCCAGATATAAATGAAAAGTTTAGTCACGTGAGCAATTTCAAATGGTCCTACCGTATAATGACGTCATTTAGAGTATAAGGTTGTAATAACTTTTGGAATCTGCTTAATAAACTCTTTCCAATGGTATATAGCATGATGGGTTTCATTCTTCATTAGATGTGACGTCATGCCAAAAACAAAATGGCGGACTTACCACCATGATCCAGAACATGTAACCAATTTTTTTTTCATCTGGGAGGTGTCCCTGAACAACTTTTGAAGAGAAATCGAGTACACATAAAAGTGATGAGCCCAGATCCTGGAGTAAGTAGATAAAACAGACTTCTATGTTTATAAAAAAACGTCCTTCACTAAAACGTAAATATCTCGAAAACCCCTGGGAAATTTTTGGTAAACTTTTTTTTGTTTTAATCAGAAATATGTCTTTAAACTTATAATACATAAATAATTTCTATACTATTTACTTCCGGGTTGATGCTTTTTTCATAGATTAACTGGACTAATATGCTAGCTATCGTGGTTCATCGGGAAGACTAACCCCTTCAGCTTTTCTGCATTCTTGCTAATAAGGAAGTCCCGATAATACTATTGTCATAAGAAGATGACCCTCTTTGTTTTCACAATTGACTTAATCAAAATTATTACTAACAGTCATCATAAATATAATGATGCTTTCTTTTATTTAGTCGGATAACGAGACGCTGCCTGTTATGTTATGTACCGCTCTAAAATTGTAAGAAATGGTAAGAACAACAGTAGTGTCAGTAGTGTACAACAGGATTTGTAATGAAACATTTTGTCCAACCAGATCTAACCTTGTGCAGTATTTTTTCTAACAGTTCATGATAGAAGAAGTGACAAGAATGATAAAGTTAGCATCATTTATCACATGCTGAAATCATGAATGAAATAATACTTTCTAGATGTTTACGAAGAAACAAGCGAACAAAGTTCAAGTTTCTCTGGATATGATTTGATAAAACCTTTTTAACTTGACTGGGGTTACTAAATCTCTTTTCACTACGATTGGACAGAATGACCAAAGCATATCAAAATGATGTTTCAGTTGATATTTAAACACCAATATCAACAAGGGGTTTAACCGAGTAGACTTATTGAAGATAATGAAATAAAACTACGCTTCCTAGTTACAACTTTAAAGATACAATCCGTATTATAGAAAAAATCTTTCTAGTTTTCTAGCGCTAGTCAAAAATTAAGTTAGATTTAGATCCAAAATAAAGTTGCGTTAACAGTATGATGTAATTAAAAAAAATTATTTATATTACAAATTTATTCAGATATCGAGTTGAAAGATATAAAGTTGATTCAAAACAAACAGTTCAGAATTTTTTCTTTCCTAATTAACCTCTCAACATATTTATCATTATAAATTATCTATTTATTCTATATATAAAAATCTTTCAGTACAATGATATAAATTATAAATAAATAAGCTCCAAAAGCTTTAAAGGGGAACTGAGGGTAAAAGTACTTATGTTTTATTCTCACATTATATTGTTTCGTCCAAGTTTTTCGGTTTTAAACAAAGATTGTGAAAGTTATAGCTTTTTAAAGTTTCTAAATTTTTCGGATTTGTGACGTTGCAGGTCCGAGACAAAAACGTAAATTTGTATTTAGTAAATTGTTTTTCACTAATTCTTATATGTAAATAAGCGAAACATTTGAATAAAAGATATGTGCCATAGTTTCTTAAATCCTTAAACGTTATATGTTTAATTTTTATATTTTTTGCCTTCCCTATAGCCATTTTAAGTCATATTTTAGCAAGTTTCAGCATAAATATTCGCACCTGTCACATTTTTATTTTGTTTATTTAAAAGATTTACAGAGTAAACTGTAAAGAGTTTCTAAATGCAATACAGGTATTCTTTAATTTATTTTTTCCTTTAGAGTGTATTATTGAGATAATTAAATAATTTACAGTACATTTTATAAATAAGAATATATAAATAAATTTTACAAAAAATAAAAATAAAATATTCTAGCTATTTTCATCGTCAATACATTTTGAATCCTACTCTAATGCTGTAATGTACTCCCAAACATACGTAAACGCTTAATGAATCTATGAATCGTCCTCCTGTTCTGGTTACGTTTTTGTTTCAGTTTCTTTTTCTTTTTCTGCAGTGATGGTGTCGTCAAGATCGTGTAACCAATTTTGTGATAAAGTTGTGATAATCTGGAAATTATTTTTTCAATTGTCGAATAATAATCTTTAATCAAACATTTTATAAACATTTTTTCATTACATGTGGGTGACTCTTTGCATTTACTTTCTATCTCTTTCAAGTAGCTTTTTTGCAAATTGATATCTATAATAAGTTGTTTTGC
>JAYJMI010164420.1:0-10120 GCA_036873855.1 Sarsia tubulosa
AAACAACTATAACACTTATAATAAACTAAATTACATTGCGAAATGTCATAAGTGTACAGTTAAAGGGCAAGGATACCATTAGAATATTCCAAGCCAAATACCATACCATTCTTATGAGCACCAATGTCATTGCTGTACTTCCACGATTCACACATTTTTAGAGATTATGTGCCACATAACCAAAGGCAACATTATTAAGCTTAGAAAATTGTAATTTTTTTGCGCAATTAATGTTGGGGTGGTTTTTGAAGTATTTATATCCTTATGTATAATATATGATGGATGTACCTATATGTTTGTAAGAGAGTTTTGAGAAGTACCAGGGATATCATGCGATCATGGATAGTTTGTAGGTGCTTGTCTAGTTTGGCTTTATAGTGTTCAACGTTTTTCATTGATGGGTTAGTTATATTTTCAAACTCTCGTAGGCGGGTTGGAAGCTTGCTAAATAGTCTGGGGCCTTGCACAAAGAAGTTTGACGATTTTGTGGTTAAATAAACATTGGGTTATCAGTCGACCAAACAGTTATATCTCATCATTAATCATATATCACATAACAACATTTAGCATAACTAAGAAAAAGAACTATTATGTAATAAAGATCAAGTAGATGATCAAGATTTTTAGAAACAACTATTTTTACCCCCTGAAAATCATTTTTTTTTTTTTACTTAAAATCACGAAGCATAACAAATTTTACATAGCTATTTTTATGAATTTTTTGAGTTTTTACCCCCTGAAAATCCAATTTTTTATTCTGACAAGACAAGTTTTACTAGAATTATTTAGATTATTTCGAAGTACACCAAATCTATTGAAACAATGTAAATATAAAACTCTAAAAGTCAAAATAATTGTAAAAAATAGCAAAAAAAAATTAAATTAGCTATGAATGGGGATTTTGAATATGTGAAAGTAGACAGAATTTGGGTCAGAATAAGCATAGGTTTATATCGAAAACTTAATCAACGATTGGAACAATCAACTGACACTGCTTGCAAAAATTGCTGAAAGTCAAGCTCAAGCAGCGTATTTAGCCTTTGTGGGTGGTTTTAAAAGTAAATTTACTTATTTCATAAGAACAATTCCTAATAAGGAAAAGAGTGTGCTACCCAAAGAGTACACCATACGCCATATTATGTGTTTTCATTATTCCCCTTATCCCGTGTTCTGCTTCACTATTTGTTAATTTAACGTGTCGATCTATAGTAGATTTTAAATGTCCCTAATAATTGCAGAAGCGTAGTGCATTTAGGATTCAATGAATATAGGAAACAGGCATTTTATTGTATTATTATTACTTTATTTTACTTCTGTAAAAGACAAACTAATTACAATGAAGTTTCTAAAATAAATACTTAAAAAGGGCATAGTAATAAATTACTAGCCCATTTACACCGTAGATAATGACGATTTGAACTGGAATGCAATTAGAACAAGAACAGTTTATGTTTTTCCGTACTAAAGCCTATTGTTTTTATTTAATAATAAAAATTCATATTATATCGTTATAAAAGAAGACTGGGAACTACAATAAAAACTTGATTTTTTACAAGATTCCTGGATATTTTTTGACAAATTCAATTAACCGAATGTAAAATTAACAGAAGACTCGAGTATTAAAAATATCAAACTGAGAAAGGAAATTAGGTGAAGTAGGCATCAAGGCAATTGACACTAAGAAGGCAATTGCATTAGGAAATATACGAAGTACAGTATATCCTAGATAATTAATATATTATTTGTATTTTTGTAATTTTTTTTAGTACATGTTTTTTCCGTGAATTGCTGCAAAACTTTTCTTTCAAAAAACAAAGACTATAATAATTCTAAGTATATAACAAGCTATAACATAATTTTGTAACTTTAAATTTAAAAATTCACTTGTATTTTGAGTGCTTTCATGAAAACGAGGCCGGTGCCGGTTGATGTTGGAACATGCAGCGTGTCCCAGTAAGGGAGCTTTTGTCATTCCTCCTCTCTAGTCTTCAAAATTTGTGCATTTATCAACTGATTACAAAAATTCTAAAATCTTGGTTACTTTATATAAGAAACTTTACGATTTTACTGATGCCAGGAATCGTAAAATTAAATAAAGGTATATCAGTAAAAACGTAAAGTTAAAAGAAATGTATATTTCAATTTAGAATATTTTTTTTCAAAGATAAAACATAATCCTAAAACTAAAAATCCTGACTGAGGTAAAAACTCAGTACCCCAAAACTGGGTGCCTATTATCAAATAGGCTATCAGGATTCATTATTTCATACTATTTCTTACTTTTAATTGAAATTGTTTCATCAAGTTGCAAGAAAGTTATATATCAAACTTTTTAATCAAATATATGTTATTATTGCGAGCTGTTATGGAACTTAGTTCTTTTAAAAAAGTTAGTTATGAATTTGTATCTACTTTCATTGAATAGCAATGCAATCATGTTATTATTTTGAAAACGTAGATAATGTGTTGTCACTAGTTTCACTAATTCTCCATTCGCTTTACTTATTATCATATCATATTACTGTATTAGGACTTTTATGTGTGCATCATCCATGATCGAATGATCCATGTCTTACTTTTGTTTCTCTGTTTATTTTATCTTTTATTCCACCATTTTTACTTCACCCGACGATGGTTCTTACTTTTGTTCGAACGATCTCTTACTTGGAAGATCATCGCCAAATGATCCACAGGGTCCTTTCTTAGAACAAACAAGCGACAAGTTTAGGTTTGACTTCATGCAGAAAATAGTTGAAAGTTTTTGGAAGAAATGAAGTGTTCCCTTCACTTGTTATACGACCAAAGTGGCATGTAGGAAAAAGAAACTTAAATGGTGATGTGGTCTTAGTTCAAGATCAAAATGCAGTTCGTGGTGAATATGGAGACGTGGAATTGTGAGCGAAGTCCACCCGAGTTCTGATGGGAAGGTTCGAGCAAATTATACCAAAATAGAACGACCCATCCAGAGGTTAATTGTACTAGTAGCAAATGACGAGTCTTATCTTCGTAGGTAGGAGTGTTTCGAACTCCGTTCAGGAACGTTTCGGTACCGGCAAATAAAAATGTAAACAAAGAACGCTATTAGACAGCCTGACACAGCTTAAAAAGATTGTAAACTTAAGAAAGCTCCTTTTACGAACTGTTAAATTATACAGGATTATATTTTTGTAGGAAATCGAACCTTATACTTTTACGAGAAGATATTTGTTGGATGCATAATTTACTGCTTTCATTTATCCATGGCCAGTCCTTAAAACATTTAGAAATAAAAAAACTTACGAAGCAAAATTTGACATGTATATAAAACATACCTCCACATTTTAAATGGCTTGGGAATCTAAGGAACGAAATACCATCATAAAACCAAACCTGCTATAGAAGTGAAATAACTCTTACTACATTTCTTAAATGCTAACGTTATACTAGCAAATAAGTAGCAAAAATTTTAAAAAGATTGTCTTTATTTCCTCTTCAAGAACAAACAAGGAAACTTATTTATTTTCGTTTCTAACTTTACCCAACGTTTTCCGTTATGGTGTTCTATTTTGACAGTCTCTGAAAATCCGAAAACTATTTTGTAACCATAAGAAACTTTATTTCGATCTTCGTACCAGAGTTTTTTTTTCATATCTTGGTATCTACCTTAGGTCATTATGAGATATATCTCAATTAAAATTTTCCGTGATATAGATGATTTTCATGATAATCCAGGGTTTGAGTCATTAAAAATAAGGTCATCAAAAATATAATTACGTCATTAAAATTTTTTTGCCACCATTTTGTTTATTAAAGTGAATCGACGGATATATATAGGGCAGCAAAAATCAAAGAGTTCTTTTTCTTTTCTTTCAAAAAATTTAATCGAAAATCTACCTAAAGCTTTTAAAGTAGCTAATGAGACTTTCTAAAACACTGATCTAATTACAGAGATTTTGTTTGGGTCCTCGAACGAAAATCCATCAGGTTATTTACTTTCCCTACAAATTCTTTTCTAAGATCCTCATAAAAAGGGCATTCGAAGAGAAAGTGTATTTCATTTTCAATTTTGTTGGAATTACACTTCCCACAAATTCGTTGTTCTTTATATATATGTGACCATCTTCCTCTCTCTGTTTCAAGTTTGTGGCATCCAGTTCGCAATTTACTCAAAATTTGTCTTTTTTCAAAGTTATTAAGGGAGCGGCCACTTTTAACTCCAGGTGGGAGGGGGCGGAGGAAATTTGTGGGGTTTCTGAAAACCTATGACTATGATTTGAGGGGTTTCCAAAACTTCTTGATATAACTTGGTAGGGTACAAAACTTTTACAGTACAAAGTACTGTAAATAACACTAAAATAGGCAAAAAGCCTAAAAAACGTAGAAATTTAAAAATTAAACTAGTGCATACATTTTTAATTAAATCAGTTCATCACAAAAAAGTAAAATAGAAATGTAAAAATCTTAAAGCTGTATGATTAATAGTTTCCACTCTGTGTGGCTCCAAAGATGAGCACAAAAAGGGCGATAAGGCCAAAAAAATATTGGAAATTTAAATTTAATTTTATTGTATTATTTTAAGATTCAATTAGTTCATCACAAAAAAGTAAAATAGGAATGTAAAAGTCCTAAAGTTATATGATTAATAGTTTGCACTCTGCTTTGCCTCAAAGATGAGCCCAAAAAGGGTGATAGGCCCAAAAAAATATTGGATAAGTAAATAAGGAATGCAAAAGTTATAAATTTATATGATAAAAAGTTTACACTCTAATTTGCTTCAAAGATATGAGCACTGGGCCTAAATAAAAGTGAAATAATTCCCGAGAATAAATTTAACTTTGGCAGCTATCTTTTGGTTCAATCATTCCAGCATAAAAAAGCATACTGATAATAGGAATATAAAAGTCTTAAAGTTTCATACTGAGTCAATAGTTTACACATTGTAATACAAAGATGAGTCTAAAAAGAGTGAATAAGCCGCAACCTCGTTCCCAGAGTAAATTTTCGCTAAATTATTCTGGGAACGAGATTGGATAAGTATAATGAAATTTAACTTTTTAGGACTTAATTTTTTGGTCAAAAAGAAATTGCTATAGTTTATTTGCGGTCATTCTTTCAAGTTGAAAAATTCTTGTATTAATTGACGGAACTTAGCAAAATAGTCACCCTGGATCCTTCTAAATTTATATAATGGTTAGGGGTATGAAAACATTTTGCTGATTATCCTTCTTAAAAGGGGCATGAAAACTCGATTAAGTGTTTTGTTAGGGTATAAATTTTTTTTTGAATGTTTTATGGGGTTATGAAATCTTTTTTTAAAAATGAAAAATTTTTCGAATGTTTAGATAATTATTCGATTGTCTATGTAATTGTTTTATTAACCAATCAAAGTTTTAGAAATCTCGAAAGTTGAATAATTTTTTTTGTTACGCGAAAATAATATAGTAATAGATTTAAACAATATGAAGAATGATTTGAGTTATAACTTTTACAACTGCTGACACAGTGCTGATTGCATTTGCACATTTTCTGCTTACCTTTTATACCCGTGTATTCACTTTAAGGGTTTGGTCAGATAAGGATTTATCTCCTAATCCCACACTCTTAAATGCACTAAAATTATATCCCACTTTGCTGCTCCTTTCAGGTGATAAGTCAAGAAATATTTCAAGACAAAAATAATTAGTGCTTCTCTATGAGTATAGATGAAGAAGTTTTACGTGTTGAATATCATGTATATATGTTATATTACATAATTAGAAAAATTTCAGAAGGTATCAAAGAAAAAATGTCAAATTAGCACACTAAAGCTTTTCTTAGTTTCTTCAGAGTGTGTCTTATACAATTAAATTTTTCATACGTTTTCAATTTCAATTAAATTTTTCATATGATGTTCTTCAATATTCAAGTAACCACAACGGTCAAGCACCACTATGCAAATATATCTTTGGGTATCACAAGTGTTAAAAATGTTTATAACTCTACCACTTGTATTTACCACGATATTTAAAGTCTAGGTATCTTCAAGTACATGAATTTTTAAAGACATTTTTTAGTTAGATTTGTAATGAATGCCTTTTCCTTTTCATGCAAATGTGAGCTACTTCCAGATTTTTGAAGTAAATAAGAAATAGAAAATAAAAATAAAACTTAAATTAGTTTTTAAAAGATTTTGTATCAACTAAAATGACATTATAGCAAGAGGAGTGGATAGGTTTAAGTGGAGTAAAGTTTTGTAAAGAACTACTTTGTTTGCAACTCACCGGTTGAACAAAGTGAAATTGGTCAATAAAGCTTTCATAAATAATACTTTAACTGAAGTACAAAACAAATAATATGCAAATAAAGTTTTAATCTTTTACTAACAAGTTCTAAAAGTGCTTGGGAAGGACAGGTTGACATCATTTAAATACACAAATGGAGTTCATGCACATTTAAATCAATATTGAACTTTTATCCCCTAACCTCACACTCCTAAATGCATTAAAATTATAACTCGCTTTGCTGCTCCTTTCAGGTAATAAGTCAAGAAATATTTCAAGGCAAAAAAATAGTGCTATAGACGCAGAAGGTTTACGTGTTGAATATCCTACATTTATGTTATATTACAAATTTTATTTGACGGTCAAGCACCGCTGTACAAATATGTCTTTAGGTATCTTTTTACAAGTTATCTCTATAGTGTTGTACTTATTTGGTGTTATTTATGAGGTCTACTAGTTTGCAAATTAGCTACTTTTCAACTTTACTCGCCTATTATAGCTATATAAACACTAGCTGTAGCTCCTGCAATTCCAAACAACATAAATAGAATCATAATAACCACATGTATTACATAACTGCATCGAGAAATCTTTTTCTTATTTATTGTTATGTAAAAGTATATTGGTAATACAATTGCTGCGATTGTTCCACGAATGTTACCAACAAAACTCGTTACCATTTCAAAGTTCGGTATAGCAATAGCCAATATTAGAATGAACAAAGTTACTATGACTCGACAAAATACAAACCAAACTGTTTTAAAATGTTTAACTTTATGAAATCTGCTAACGCTCGGATAGAGTCCTCCTTCAATTGCTTGCATTGATACAAAAACCCATGCTGGAAATACCAAAAACATTGACAGTCCAATAAAAACGTTCATTATAACACTGACAATTGAAAATTGGAAGCTACTAAGAACAGAACCTGTTGTTGCAATGCCAAATGTAGCAGCTCCAATAACAGCTAGTGCTATCTTCACAACGGTATTGACAGCAATGGCTGATGTTGTGAGAGCGATGTATTGTTCAGGATTCCTCATAGTGGCTTCTAAACCTGGTATAGCAAGGTGATAGTTGTAAGAATTGAGTACTACACCATACCCAACAAGGAAATCCTTGTATGAAAATGTAGGGTTAACATTGCTAAAACTCCATTGCTGTTCTTTTGAAACTAATGTTACCAAAGCTATTGTGAACCCAATAGTGTAAAAAATTAATCCGAAAAACCCAAACCAAGTTAAAACTGACATTCGTTTAATGAAGAATAAAGGGAAGGCTATGGTGATCCAAATAATCATCCAAATTCTGATATCCATTTGAAATACATCTTTAGTTAAATCTACTGCTACTTGTGCACAAAATATAAGGGTGTAAACATCAGATAGTATATTGGTACTAAGGATACAATTCATGATGAACCCGCCCTTATACTTTATTGTTTTTACACCCAACTCGTAATACGAAGTGTATACTCTCTTTTTACTTCCGTCTTTACTGGATACTTGATACTGTACTCGATGTACTAATAAAGCGGTATACCAAACTAATGCCCCTATCAGCGCTATAAATGGTATAAATGATAGCCCACAACGTGCTACGAATAAAGGTAACGCAAACACAGAGAGACTTGTGATATAGCTCAGTAGATTAAAAAAGAATATAACATCCGGCGTTAATCGGTCAGTTGAAACAATATTTGCTAATGATAATGTTTTTGAAAGTTCAATAGTTTTTTCGCAAGCAACTGAATGTCCATAGGCACTGAAACCTAGGTAGTTATTACTTTGTGCCATGCTTTGTGCAAAACTAAAAACCGATTCTGTAAAACCTCTTTGCTTACGCTTTGGTTTGACGGTGATATTCACAAAATTGCCACTACTGACTTTATGAAGATTTCCATTATACGTTTGTATTTGCTGTTGATTTGATAATAATAAAGATGCTTCGTTTACTGCAACGCTTACACTCATTGAGTTCATAGTGCTTGGGGTGCGTCCTCTAACGTAATTCTGGTGATGATCGTCCCCATCACTGTCAGGCTCGGGTTCGTTGTCTGTTGATACATCCGAAACATCATCTAAAATGTAATCAAGTTCTAATTAGACTTTACTTTTCCAAGTAGAAAAACTTATACATTGTGTTTAGTAAGACAAAAAAATATACAGTAAAATCCATTAAAAAAGGAAACAACAAAAGAAAATAGTTGATAAAGTTAAAAGGACAAGTAGTTTCTTGTATAAGAAAGAACTGATCTAATCAATGAAAATACCAAATGATCTGGTTACATAATGAAAAAAGTGTCGGTTGAATTGAGTTTGTTTAAAACTTGTTATGTTTCCCTACTATGGTTATATATCGGTAAAGATGAATTCGACACTGGATTACAGTGGTGGCATTTTTTTAAAAATTATACTACAGTTGGCCAGTTGGTTGTTATAAAAGAGAATGTTAAGATAAACAAAATTCTGTATTCAAATTACCATTTTCAAAATATTTTAAAATAAAAAATTTAACCAATTATTGTCCGAAATAATAGACCTTTTCATTCATATTTGCAAATGATAAAAAACTGCTGTGAAAGCAGGCAAATTTTGTTTCTTGTTAACTAACTGCTGATCTGTCTTTATTGGAACTTATGATGTTTAGTTATTACAAAATAATTGTGATTAAACAGTAATTAATGAATCCAAATAATCAATTCTAACATTATTTTCTAGATTGGTTAAAAAATCGATGAGTCTACTGGAAATCAGGGAAGTACTTGTAATAACAAATAGAATTGCTTTTCTCATAATTCTTTGTTTTCGAGCATTATCGGTTTTTACAAGTAAGATATTTTCCGAATTTCCTTTCCAGTTATATGGGAAATAAATGTTTAGTGAAATTAACATAAGAAAGTTGTTTTTCATATTTATCTTCAAAAAAAGGTCATACTTACAACAACTTTTGCAAGAAATTTCCGTTGCAAGAATTTTCTTAAAAAGTATCTGTTGCAAAAATTTCCTTAACAAGCTTTAACAAGTGTTTATGCCTGCAGTGCTTTGTTTTTAATATTACTTTTCAATACTATTGGTCGACATATTTTTTTAGACTGAAATTATTTCAGGCAGGTAAAAGAATGAATATTTTAATGAAAAAATTATAAGCCTTCAAAGTCAGGAGCTTTTATATATGAAAACATTTCCAACAACGAGAACTTGCTATCCCAACGCTCTCCACGCAAATTTTGGTAGACATTTAGTTAACTATATAAATGATCATAAGTGACATAAGTGACAAGTTCAGAGTTCTTTTCAATAAAGGTCAAAACAGCTATATCATATTCTTGGTTAAAGATGGTTGAATTTTAAAGTAAGTTTTGGAGATGGTCTTTTCAGATTTAGAAAAGGAAAATAAAATATCCCCTTATTCCATAGAAAATTAAAAATTTCCAAAGGGAGTGCTCCAGGATCTTACAATTCTATTTCAGCTTTGGTATTATTGAGAAATTCTAATTTGATTTTTTTGGCTTTTTATTATCTTAAAACTTTAAATCAATATAAACCTTCGCTTAAATTATCATACCTTAGCAAGGCTCGTTTTCAGAAAAAGATGAATGGTCTTTGTTTTGTTCTTTTGATAAATTCATAGCAATTTAAATACATAAAAATATCTGAAAAGATATAAAAGAACTTTTTTGAATGAAAAAAGTTATAAAAATTAACGAAAATTTTCGGACCTCCAATACTGGGTCCATATACATGTAGCCTAGAGAATCCAATCTCTTTTTTCTCTCTCCAAAATATATAAACTAAAAAATGTGAAAAAAGAGCTTGGTATATCTCCACCAAAAAAAATATCAGTAGTCAATTTCATAAAAAGTTAGTCATCCGTTTCAA
>JAYJMI010164531.1:0-10119 GCA_036873855.1 Sarsia tubulosa
CAAACTTTATAATTGTTTTTCTAACTTTTAAACTTTGTTTTTTCGGGGGTCCATTAGTAATTGATTCCTTGTTTTATTTATGTTATATACATGGCTATATTCGTTGTATAAACTGCTATAACTTTTATATCAAGATAACTTTTATATCAAGAATTTTCTTTTACTTACAAGATTTTTCTTTTTAGTAAATTAATCAATATTGATGCGGAAAAAATACATTTTTCTTCTAATGCGGGCGGCTTACTATGAACCAAAGATTTAATATGATTGGCCTTAACATATCTTCCAGCTTTTTTAAATTTTGCCTAGAAAATTTTCTATGATGTCACAAAATGGTTCAAATTTAGAAAATGACATTATTAAAAATGCTGACGTCATCAAATATGTCACATGATTTAAAATAATATTTTTCGAAAGAATTTTTTGATTTTCAATGGAGAAAGTGCTAATTTTGTAACCGTGTCTGTATAAAACACCGGTAATTTCCACACTGAAAAGTCAATTGGGTTAAATTTTTTAGAAAATGCTGGTAATATATAAATATTAAAAGCCACAAAGTATCAAGGATGTAGCAGAATTATTTTTCTAGCCATTTCACAAAATCTGGAAGGGGGGCTGAATCGCTGAATAGGGTCAGGGGTTGACAAATCATTTTCCCCGCTAGTACGTGCACGTACATAGATTTTTTTCCAGGCGTACGTGAAGTATTTGACCTATAACTAATTTACAATAATCTATTTAAACAGGTTTGTTATCTCCTTTTTGTCTTTAAATATACATCAATTGTGGAGCAATACTTAAAATTAACATAACTTTTAGATAAATATATCATAGATCTGCCTATTTAGCAAAAATAATGTTATCTATAAGTATAAGATAAATGTTTTAGGAAGTACGTGCACGTACAGAAACATTTTTTTGTGAGTATGTGAGGCAGTTTTTATGGCAAATGGAGTACTTAACGTACTCACGTGGGTTAAAGAGTAATGAATGATAAAAATATATTCAATATATATTCAGCAGATTTTTTTGTGTTTTCTTGCATTGTATTTTAAAGATAAGTATAAAGGTTGTGAACGACCTAAATCTTTTTTTTTCATATGAAAGACCATCAAATTACTTTAAGGGAAGAAATTTTTGCAGGAAGATTTTTTTTGCGGAATTTATTTTCACGATCAAGGACTCCAAATATAGCATTATTCGCAGAATTTATATTCGCGATGAAGGTTACAAATGCCCTGTATTTGTGTGGAAATTACAGTGTTTATTTGCTACTTTTGATAAAAGTTTGGAAGTTTCGCAAAATAGTTTGTTTCGCAAAAAATCTTCCATGAAAATTTCTTCCAGCGAAAATATCTTCCCTTAATAGTACAGATGTTAAGGTGAAAAAAGGAAAACATGGGAATTTTTCGGAGACAAGCTAAATCTGATGTTTTTGGAAGCGTACAATATGATGTACAATAACACATCAAAAAGCCCCAAAAATCCCCCAAGGGGAATTTTTTTTATTCAATAAAATGTGTGGACCCTACAGTGTTTTTGCCCTTAAAAAATTTTTTTTTTCAGAAATTTCAAACTAATTTTAAAGAAAAATGAATTACACCATTAAAAAGGTCTCAAAAAACTATGATTGGGGCTTTTTGATATGTTATTGTACATCATATTACGCTTCCAAAAACATCAAATTTAGCTTGTCTCCGAAAAATTCCCATGTTTACAAAAAACGCCTGTACTATAAGGTAGATTAAAGAATTCTTTTATTTCAGGTCAAAATCTTTTTTAGTTCCAAAGTTATAAGCTTTTTTATGTTTTGCAGAACTATGGCTTTAGAACTATGGATAGAAGTATGTATATTTCTTAAAAATGACTATACATTTCATGATGTCACAGTCCTTTCCAATCTGTGGGTAAAGTCATATTTCTGCAAAACAGAAAAAGCTAATTACTTTGGAACTAAAAAAGAGATTGAATTGAAATAAAAAAAATATTTAATCTAATCAGATGCTTTTTCAAATAAGACAAAAGAAATGTAAGTCGTTCACAACCAAATGTCTTTATAATTTTTTATAGAATCAGCCCTCGAAATTCAGGTCAGCATTCAGCAAAAGCTGACCTTAAAAAGACATTGCTTACCTAAAACAGCACAAAATACTGACCTATAACTTAAAATCTGAATTTGGTGGGCTGTGAATTATAGATATTAGTGTATTATTTGATTCAAAGTTTATGTGTTTATGTTTATAAAGTTTATATTTGATGCTGGATTTTCTTCATATCTGTGCTCATTTGCTGCATTATGGGTTTGTGTAAAAACAAAATAAATTCATGATATCCCACGTTAAAGAATGCCAGCTTTTCAAATTTGTACACTGAGACAGTTTATTAAAGCATAGTTTTTTATTCTGCATAGCCATTTGTAACATAGTAATTGTGTTATTGTTTACTTTAGAGTGGCTCAAAAGCAAAAGAACATATTCGAAGACCAATGAATGCATTTATGATATTTAGTAAAAAACATCGTCAGCTTGTTCACCAGAAGCACCCAAATCAAGATAACCGAACAGTTTCAAAGATCTTAGGTGAAATGTGGTATGCAGTCAGTCCTGAAGAACAACAAAAATATCGAAAATTAGCTGATGAGGTGTGTTTCATCTTTTAAACATCTGCCTTTTTATCATAATGTGATTTCCAATTTCTAATGAGAAAAAGTATGATTATAACTACTTTTATCTTGCTATTAATGAATTGTGATTAAGAAGTATATTCCTTTTGGTTAGTTAGATGGCTAGTGTATAAAGCCTGAAGAAATACTGTAAGCATTAGTTGTAATGTTCATGGGTAAGGTTTCAACTTGTTATTTGTTTCAGCTTGCTATTTGTATATAAAAAAACATTGTTTTGTTGTAGGTGAAGGAAGCGCACTACAAAAACAACCCTGAATGGAAATGGTCATCAAAGGACAAAAAGTCTCCCCGCACTCTTAAAGTTAAACAAGATCCAGATGCTCATTTAGTTAGCTTGCAGCATCAAAGTGATGAAATGAATAGCCTTCAGGTAAGATCTTATTAACAAATTAAAGATTTTATTCTGCTATTTCTGTTATCTAAGCCAGCATTGAAAGGTAAAGTAAGCTTAAGCTTAAGTAAGATATGTTGCTTTAAGGAGCCAAATAAACTCTTTCTCCATAGCGTCCTTTATTTAGTTGGAACTATAAGTGGTCTCTCATCTTCGATTTGATCTTCTTTAGGAGAATATTTTATGGAAACAGGAGATTGTTTTCATCTCATTTTGCAGTATCTAGGTTTCATTGGCATTTTTCAATAGTTTATTTCATATACACGTTTATTGTCTCATCTGATCAGAGAGCTTATGAAATAGTTCTGCAATCCAGTAGGGTTGGTTATGTCTGGTTTAACAATCAAAACCAAAACCACAATTTTATTTCTTGTTTAGAAAGCAAACACTGCCCGCGAAGTAGTACAACTTGAATGTAAAGAGGAACCAACATGGGAATCTGACAATGACAGTAAAATCAATTCACCAATGATTCAATCTCCTTCATTAAAGCAATCTGTCATCAAGTGTAGCAAATCTTTTAACTTCGATGATGATGTAGGGAAACAATTTGATCATGAAGAACCTCTACGCTCATCATTACAACTAGAGAGACAAGCTCAATTTGAAAAAAACATGTGCTTTCCATCAATTTCTCTCAGTAATAACATATCAAAATCAGCAGCTACAACACCGGTGAAAGCCTTCCACTCAATCTCAGAGTTGATACGAAAAGATGACAACTCGTTTGCTACTACAAACACTCAACCCCAACAACAGCAGCCACCTTCGAACCTGCAAATTAATAACAGTCATCACAAGTCACCATTCTATGGAAATTACTCTACATCCCTTTTGCATTTACCCAGCCAACAAAATACAACAAAATTTTATCAAAATCAAAATTTAAGTGATTTGCTTCTAGCTCCAGCAACTTCATCCAGTACAAATAGTTTTAGTTTTGCCAACTGTGAACCCAATTTTCGTGCTAATAGGTTTGGTATGGCTAATCAAAATACTCAAAATAATCCACTGCAAAGCTCAGCAGCTGCGATGTTTTCAAGAAATAATGCGTTAGAGAGCTCATTTTCTTTTGATATGGCTGGTCCATATTCAAGAAACGCTCCTACAAAAATTCGATTTAGTGATAATAGACTTGAAAACATTTATATGACGAAATCTGAACCATCAACACCAACGCCATTAAGTCCAATGAAGAAATCGATTTTGAAGAAACAATCAAACGACAGTATGGAAAAGTAAGTGAAGCAAGTCACTCCTTAAAGTGTTATTTTGCTAGGTCTACTATATTGCGATTTGAAGGACAGATTTATTTAATGGCAAATAATTTGAAACTTTATAATAGTTTATGAACAAATATAAAGTATTCTTAGGTGATGTAGTGTCCTGTGTACCTAATCGTATAACCTTGTTGTTACATTTGTTACATGTTTAACTTTAGGGTATTTGAAGAAGTTTCTTTTGAAGAACAATTCAAGGTGTTGCCACAATTTTGTTGTCCTAAACCTGACAATTCTTCTCATCACGCTATGCCAGCTCAATATGAATCACCTAAAAGTATGGCAGAAAGTTCTTGTCTGTCGACTATAACATCAAACCGTCAAATACTAGACAAGCGAAGGAATTTGGTGGTGCAGCTATTCGATCAGTATGGTTTCTATCCAGCTGATGGAGTCACCTTAGCTTTCCAGCAATTGCATAAAGATTTGTTCCCTACAAAGTGGAGCTTGCAAGTGAAAATACGTGAAGTTAGACAGAATAAAATGAAGAAAGCAAGGTAAATAGTTTTATATTCAACATACGAAATATGCTGCTTGCAGTACTCAGGCACTTATTTTAGGGACAGAGTCCGAAATCCGGACCCTCTTTTGAGCTAGATTAGAGCCTGATACTCAAACAAATTTTGGATCCCAGCTTTTCTGAAGGGATCCTATAAACTCAACTCCGTCCGTCCCTTCCGTAACACTGTTTCCTAAGAAACCGTTTATCAGTTTTTTCTGATTTTTTGCATGAAGTTAGTGGGTCATAAGTTATTCAAATTGAAAGAGTTGGATTCAAATGTCTTTCAACTTTATATTTTCAAGAAGTTTTAGGTCTTCATTGCTTAACAAGTTTCTTGATGTTCTCAGAATAAAGGTCTAAATGTAAAATTCAGTAATTAAAAGGGTCATTGCTTTTATAGCCACTAGATATTTTTCTTCTTTCCCGTTGACTTTTAATCTTAACTTAATCTTAATATTGTTTTTAGCCCTGGTAAAATGAAAGAAATGTAAATTATGAATACAAGGGATCAGTTGGATGATATCTCATTTTATTGAATGAAATTATTACTCATCAACTTTTCATAGAGCTATAAACTCTAAACAGATACTAAAACTCTGTTATTGTGCCATGCAGTACTCGCACCTTGTTTTCTATATTATTTCCCTTCAAATAGGGTAAATTTTTATTTTTTAAAAAAAGGTGGTACTGAATTTAGATGAAGATTTGGATTCTCTAGTACCATGCAAAGTTACAGTTTTATTCACAAAAAATAAGTAGAAAACAACCTTTTGAAAGCATCTATCATCAATTAGCTATAAAAAGGTGGGAGTAGTAATGTTTTGATAGAAGATCTTAACATGGTTTTATGATAAACAATCTGTTTTTAGATATTAGATATTTAAGTTGGATTTAAATATTGTGTGTTGTTTTAAAACAAACGCCTCAATTGTATTTGCGTATGCCAGTCTTGCTATCTATTGAATAAGATCATATTTGCTGCGAATTGATTTGATGGAAAAAAGATTTTGTTGTTTGGACAAAATTTAATGTTTAATTTAATGCAAAATTTGCTCATACCAAATTTTTTGTTTTTATTAAAACTAAAGCATGCTTTCGCAATTAGCTTCTATGCGTTTCGTACTTTATTGAGGTGGGGTTTCAGTTTGTTATAAAATATATTAGTTAAATGATAAAATATACAAAAAATAAATATTACTTTCGTTCTTTGAAAGTTTTTTAATATTTTGTTTTCGGATAGTTGCACAATTTTCAAACAAGAACAAAGCTATCTACATGGCTATGTTTGTAAAAACGTGTAATTTATACCATTGTTATTATTTTTAATTATGTTTATAAAATTTGTTAATCTTACGTTGACAGTAGTCCCTGATGGACCACAAGTTTTTAGCATGTGATTTCATCATCTAATCATCTTAATTTCTCAATGTCGTTTTCTGATCAATCTCTTTATCACTTTTCACGTTATCATAGTGTTAGCTTCAATCAAATATGTTAGAATCTTGAAATCGCTAAAACTCTAATTTAGTAAATAAAATTAAAGAAACTTTACCTTTTTGACATAAAGTTACGAATGTTTCCTTCTGTTTCAAATCGCGAATTTTAATTCTCGCAAAATATGCCAAAAGAGGCCACTATCGAAAGTTAATTCCCTAAATTTCTTGAGTTTTTCTGCTGCCGAAAGTTTCTTTCGCCTTACTTCTTCCTTTAAAGTAGTGTAAGTTTTATCTTTTATTTCGTTGAATGGATAGGGTTGTCAGAAGAGGAAAACTCCTTTTAGAGGGGAAGAGAGCGTATTTTCATAAAAGATTATATATGTTTTTATTTTTATTTCGTATTTTCAAAACAAATTTTTCGCGGATTTACAAGTCTAGGTTTTCAAAGCAAATATGTTAAAGTATGCAAGTACGATAAAGTATGCACATTTATACAATTTGTTATAGCTCTGAAACAATTCGTCGTTTCTTACCGATAGAACGTAAATTCGGGAAAAGTGTGTTTTAAATTGTCGTTTCCGACTCTAATTTTTTGTTTGTTCGCTGACCAGTGGAAGAGAAATCTATGAGTAATATTCATTCAAATTGCTTATGGGAATTTAGCAGAAGAGCGTGTTGTAAGCACTGACGACTTGTCTTTCACTGGTCACTACTTACTTACTCTTTTAACTATATATTAAACATGTTTTATACAGAATGTAAAGTTGTTGTAAGAAGATAGAGTACACTGGTGAAAGTCGTAGTTTTAAAGTTTTCATTGTAGTATAATTAAAGTATGATTTACCTATTCTTAAGTTTTAAATTATTTTCTTGTTTAATATTTTAGATTTAAATTATGTAATTATAATACCACATATTTTGGTAAATGTTCCAAGGTTAGGACGCACAACTCTTTCGCAGATCTTTTTTTAGAATTCTAAAACAACCTCTCCTCTTTTCAGAACTTTTGCTTTCATTCGATTTTGACATTTCAACTTTTTGTAATGTAACTCTGTATATGTATTCACCCTTCTAAAACACTCAGAAAAAAGAATCATTGTAAAATCACTTTAATGTTTTTCCTACTTTTCCAAAACTTTTTAGTTGTTAATCTGAGAAACTTAAGATGTATTATGTATTTCGTTCTTAATTTCCTTGAGTGGGCTCTTTTTCGGGTGTTTCTTCAATTAAATATTTTCTACAAAACAATTCTGTACAAAATGCAATTCTAAGGGTAATAAGTTTACCTGAAGATTGATACGTGCAAAAACTTTTATATTTTGTTCATATCTTACTTATATGTACACAGCACCTTAATCCACCAATTCAGCAGATTTTGCAGCTGGTCCCTGTCTTTTATTCCTCCTGCATGACAGTTTGTTGGATGGTCTATGCTAAATTTCGTGAAACTTAATTCCCTGGCAGATTTGAAACAGCCTGGTTGTCAATCTTGTTATTTATATGTTGAATTGGTGTATTGGTTTTATACAGTTCTATTCGTTAAATGTCTCTCACATTCAATTATTCTCTCGCTACACATTGCTATGTAACAGTTGCTAGGTAACAGCTCACTAAAACTCAATTATGTAACCGTTGCTTCAGTTTATACCAATTCAATTGACAGTTACAGTGCAGTGTGTGGCGATATGGCTCCTGATAGAGTATATGCTCTGATTGTTAATATTTCATGGACGATATTTTATTTAACGTAAAACAATTTAGTATATTTAAACAAGTAGCATCCGGGTTAGACAGTTAGTTTCTAGACAAAAAAAAGCACATTTGATCTGTTTTTTATTATTAAACTATTATTATTATTCTGCTCATATTTTAAAACTATCCGGCGTTTTAGTCGGCTTTTAATGCAAACTTTGAATGTAATCAGAAAACTTAAAATGAAAAATAAAAAAATGAAAAAGCCATAATGATATATTTCTTCCCTTGTGTGTTATTTCTTCCCTTGTGTATTATATCTCTCTTGTGTATTATATCTCTGAGGTCCATATAATGGGATTTGTGGGAATGACAATCAAAAAAGGTCGAGTTTTTAAACTATTTTTAGTCAGTTCTTATGCAAAATTTCAAATTTGAAACATCTTTAACAGTAATTTATAGAATAGGCTATTTTTTGACAAAGATTTCAAATCTTGTTTTTATTTATTCGGCTTTGCGGAAGGAGTCCTATAAATTCAGCATCGTCCGTCCGGTTCGTCTGTAATACGTTTTTCTCTGAATCCCTTCAATAGTTTTCTTGATATTTTACATGAAGCCAAAGTCACAAAGGAACTAAAGTGATAACAAAATTTTTACCAAAACTCCTGTTGTACTGGAAACGAAGTCAAAATGTTAAATTTGTCTCGAAAAATTAGCATTTTCGGTCCAAAATTAGAACGGTAATTGTAGTTATCTTACTCTTTATTTTCGAGCATTATAAGCTCTATTAAGTGAGATACTACATATTATTTTTAAAATTTTATCTGAAATAAATTTAGGGTAAAATTAAATTGGCATATACAATTTATCGGGGAATGGGTTTTCCTATTTTTCCTCAAAAATGGGTCATACGTTTTCATTACGACAACTTTGCTGAAAATTTGTATTCGTGGCAAGAATTTTGTTAACAAGCTTTATATTTAGGTGATTAGTGTATATAAAAGAAATAGTATAAATATTTTTAGTTAAGCTCATTCTCCTTTGAATTTGATTTTGAAAGTTCCGTGCGGAAAGGTGGGGAGAATGGTTATATGTTTCAATGCTTATATTATAGAAGCATCCAACGTGGCCATTCTGTAATGAAAGTATTCATGCTTGGTAGGAGACTTACTTTCAAAAGTTACTAGGATGTTCTCGCGTGTTAAAAGCCGTATTACCTAATGAACTAATCTATATCATTTCTATCTTCTTCTATCTCACTGTTATTTATTACATGTGTTTTATTAGATGCATGCCATTAAGCGGATTAATTTTCGCGAATTTCGCAGGTTGTGTCAATTTCAGCGAAAACTTCCACGATAATATGTTTTTTCACACTTTTTATGCAAATTCGTCCAAATAAGCAGTAAAAAACCGTAAAATGGCACTTCATCCGCGAAAATTGATCCGCACGAAAAGCCCAAAATATGGCGTCCTCGAAAATTAATCCACTTTAAGGTAACTTTTAACTGAATCGGTCATATCTAAAGGCTTGTTTTTTTTAAGTTTGTTTTTGTTCCGGTGTTATATGAAAAAAGGTCCTGGCTAACAGGGACAATTTTTAAAAACTAGGTTATCATGAAAAAAAAATCGCTCCGGCTAAGGTTATGTTGATATATCTTATCCCAGATCCCGCTGAACCGAGACATATTTTATTTCATATACCGAAAATTAATACGCTTAAAGTGAATGTGTCGTTCACGATTAAACCAATCAGATGTCTTCATTTTACGAATAATTAGTTTGTTTAAATACTTTCGAATAATAGATTACCGCATATTAAATATTTTAAACATAAGTTTATTTTTTCGACCAATCATAAAAATGGCCATTGATATTTACGCAACACTTTCCCTTTAAGGTAATCTATACATAAGCCAGATTTTTAAGACAAAAATATATTGTTTTAAAGTCTCAGTTCCGTTCCTCAAAATACATCAAGAACAAAAGTTACTAATTGTTTTCGTCGAGTTCTTTTAGTTATTTTTTTCAAGCATTCCTAGAAATCATTGAAAGGTGATAAAATTTACAAACATATATGACGCTTTGGGTATTGTTTCTTAGGAACAATGTGTAATTCAAGGAACGGAACTGAG
>JAYJMI010164642.1:0-10119 GCA_036873855.1 Sarsia tubulosa
ATACTGCTCATGTTCTGCATGATGACATTGATAGGAAAAATTTGAGGGGATCCACTGGCAATTTATCCCTTGTTTAATTTAGAAAGTGGATGCCATTATGAATTCATTTTGTAATGATTATATCTATCCTATTGATGCCTCATGTTGTAAAGATCTTGAAAAAATAACAAAGTTACAATTCAATGCGTTTGCAGTACTTGCCACAAGGTAACTGTTAAATATTTTTAATAAAGAAAAAAAAATCTAATTATAATCTTATGAAAATTGTTTTACAAAACTCAATTTAAACCAAAAGATTTGTAAAAATTCATGACAAAGCTGTTTTTGCTTAGTCCTTCCGTAATACGTTTTTCTCTGATTAGCTTATTAGTTTTTTCTGATTTTTTTGCATGAAGTTGTAGAATCATAATTTATTCCTTGTTTTAAAATTATTCAGAATCTACCATAATTCCATTCAAATAATTGCTTTGAACTTACATGTGCCTAATGTGATCATTCTTAAACTTGGTGTAGAAAATAAATATTAAAAGTTTTATTACCAGAGTATCTCATAGATATTTCTTTTTTGTTTCAGTAATAAAATAAAAACATATTAAATAATATAAACATTTACCAAAGAGATTTACAAAGTTCTACAGTTTTTTTACTCTGCCTAAATAAAGATGGTTTAAAACCACAAGCTAGCAGACTAAAAGACAAGCTAGCAAAGACAAGTAAGAGAAGTTCATACCAAATTGCATGTTCATATATTAGTAAAAAACTTTATTATTACTTTCTAAGACAAACATTGAAAAATAATTTGATTTGAATAAAACTTAGTTTGTTCATTAATTAGTTGTTTTTTTGATACTTATTGGAACGATTTTATTTTAATAATAGTTTTTTCTTACTTACCCGTCTTAGAGATGGGTAGGATTGAGTGTGCCCTTGGATGTAACGTCATTTTTACTTTTGGAAATGTTAGGGAGAAATAAAACTTGGGTGCATGTTTCAGATCTGGTCCAGTTTCCATCATTTTGATTTTTTTGCATGGCATCATCAGAGTATTGCCATGCAAAAAAATGATTTTTTTGCTCATTATATACCATTGGAAAGAGTTTCTTAAGCACATTTCAAAAGTTATCACAATCTTTTGTTCTAAATGAAGTTGTTTAACAGTAGAAGCTTTTGAAATTCGTCACATGACTCACTTTTTCATTATAAATGGATAAAAGGTTTAAAATTATGCAGTTTTTTAACTGATAGTGATACTAATTTTCATTTTAAAGGTAAACTACACAATAAACTACTATTTTATTCCACTTAGAGCCATCTCACTCAACAGACTTGATCCAATAGTCTGTTTATGTGATAACTAGTGTTTAAGCAAAAGGTTTTTAGTGTTTTTCAAACTAAGACAATCTCTCTAACGTTTTCAAAAGTAAAATTAATGAGGGTACATACAATTGCACACTCAATGCTACTCAGCTCCAGGAGTATAAGATATTAATCATTAATATTGCATCAAATGCAAAATATGGAAATTAATACACTAATCGTTATGTATCAAGATCAATAGTGAAATTCAGATATAAAGCTTACAAGTTTAAATAGGGCCTTGTTTGCAGCCAGGAAGATTTCTGTTGAAAAAAGAAATGCAATCTTCTTGTTGGTTTAAGAAACATTTCTATCAGAATAAACAAGGTTTAGATTCTGACTAAATGTGATTGTAGTCTGAAATTCTTGACCATTTTTGGTTAGTAAGTTATTTATTAAATGTTTTATCTATAAAAGACATGCTGACGTATTAATCTTATTTTATATTCAGTGTTATTTTATGGTTGTTAATGGGCGTTTGTAGAAAGATAAGAGAAAGAAATAATAAAGGTATGTTGTGTTTATTTCAATGTTATTGTTGTTATTTATTCGTGTATTTTTATTTATATTCTATCAGCTTGCTAAAAGAACCAAATGAATGTACCAGTATTTTCGTTATGAACATACCGAATGCAGCAACACTTTAGCAATATATATCAGACAAATTTTTCAACAGAGGTGTTAGATTAAACAGTTTTGTAGAACTAAGTTTTGCCATTGACAATGAATGTCAAAATTTTTGAGTTTATCTGACCTGGCACTCTAGTTTATAAGCTAGTCTAGTTTTATTTATTTAGACATAGAAGAAGCTGATATCAGCAAAAATGAAAGCACTTTGTCATGGTTGTATAATGATAGGATTTATGGAAATATTAAAGCGATGGCTAAACTTGCAGCCATTATGTTATACATATTTCTAGCAGATAGGTCGGTTTACTTTAGCTTTAATGAATATTATTGAAAATCGAATTTTTTTAGACTAAATTCAATTGACATTTTGTAACTTTTTCGTAGTATCTTATTAATACATCTATGTTTGTTGCACTGTTTATTTATACTTCTGGCTTGGCTGTATATATCAGAATTTAAATATTTATTTGAATTTTTTTACAGCTCTTTGCTTTATAACAAAGAACACAGACGATATTCCCATCTAGCCTTCTTTATACCGTTAGTTTCATTGTTTGTGATTGGTTTGACTACAAGAGCTCCTGTCAAGCAGGTGGGTTTTATAGGTTTTTTTTCAGAGATTTTCTCTACCACCTTTTGGGGTGGGTTATCATTCTCTAGATTACAATCTTTATTCACTGAAAGAAGCATTCAAACACTTGTTTTGATTAAGAAATTGTCCTGGATTGCCATAGAATATCATTGATTGTCTTAGAATATCCTGGATTGTCCTAGAATAAAGAAATTTGTCGTGAATGTCCTGGAAAACTTTAAATTTGAATTCTAATCAACTTTTTCAACTTACCAATTTTGCTACAATAAACAAGACTTGAAAAAAGTTATTTTTTAAAGGTGATTTCAAGCGATTTTAGGCAAAAAATTAACCCTACTAAAACTTAAAATTTTGGTATTTTGTTTAATTTATTATAATAATAAAGAAAACCTTTGCTGAAGGGGTCCTATAAATTCAGCTCCATCTGTTCATCCATTTGTCTGTCCGTCGGTTCGCAACACTCAGATCTCAGGATCCGCTCATTATTTTTTTCTGATTTTTTGCATGAAGTGAAAGGATCATAAATGAATAACAGTGACAGAGCCGAATTTTTTTCGGAAATTCTTATTGTCCCAAAAATGGGGTCAAAAGGTCAATTTTGCCCCAAAAATGACCATTTTTTAAAATATTTCAAAATCCGTTCATTACTTTTTTTTGAAATTTTGCACAAAGTTAAAGAGTAATATACAGACACAAATAGCATAGTTGCCAGGTTACCGAAAATTCTTGTTCTCCTGGAAACGAGGTGAAAAGGTCAATTTTGGCCCAAAAGTAGACTTTTTTCATATATCTTAAGATCCAATCGTCACATTTTTTTGAAATTTTGTACAAAGTTAGATAAAAGTATAAGGGACAAACTGACATAGGTGTCATATTTCTGAAAATTCTTGTTTGCAGGTAATTAGGGTTAAAAGGTCAAAAAAAATTACGTTACCAAGCTAACTCTCGAACCGTTCATCTGTTTTCTCTGATTTTTTGCATGAAGATAAAGGGTAATAAATGAAGAAAAGTGACTGAGCTTGATTTTTGTCAAAAATTCTTGTTTTACTGTAAGCGGGTCAAAAGGTAAATTTTGGCCTAAAAAGTGACATTTTTCAAAATATCTCAAAATCCAATCATTGTTTTTTCTGAAATTTTGCACACAGTTAGAGATAAGTATAAGGTAAACTGACATAGGTGTCATATTTCCAAAAAATCTTGTTTGCGCGTAACTGGGGACAAAACGTCTAAGTTTATGACGTAGCCCAGCTATCTCTGGAACCGCTCATCTCTTTTCTCTGATTCTTTGCATGAAGTTAAAGGGTAATGAATGAAGAAAAGTGATGAAGCCAGATTTTTTGAAAAAATTAAAATTCAAATGGTCAAGTTTGGTAAATCTCAACGTACATTCATTATTTTTTCATCTTATTTACAAATAATCTATCTACCATGATTCCACTGGTAATTCATCCTGTGTTTATTGTCTTATTTACATTTGAAATTTTTAATTCTGGGGGTCCACTGGTAATTTATCCCTTGTTTTATTTTATAAATAAATAGATATGAAGTTCAGGATATTTTTTTGATGATTATGTCCATTTGATGTGTATGTCCATTTTACTGCATAATGTGACTGGATCATGATTGTCATGCGTTTCATTTTCTTTATTTTTACCCTTAATTAATTTATCCCTTTATTTGACTCCCCAGATTGCTGACAGTATATTCAGGATTCTTCATTCGTTCGTTCATCTGATTATTAGGGAGTTTACGATTCAAAAACGCCAACGAGAACGGCAACCTCAGAAAGAAAACAATATCTTCTTAGAAAAGATTTTTACTTTTAATTGCTGCTTTGTTAATTAGGGAATGATTTTGTTTTAAAAGTTTACGTTTTATATAGAACTGCATTCGTTACTTTTTAACGTTTTTATAAAAGTACAAACTACAAGAAGAAAAAAATGATTTTGATCTCATAAAATGCTGCCAAATGATTGCTTATTAATTCTACTGTACATTAACCTACTCTGCCTGATGGTTTCAGATTGCTAAAACACTAAAACAGTAAAACTTTATATTCTGATTTTAATCCGGCGTTGCCGTTGCAGTTGCCGTTGTAGAATCGTAAACTCCTTATTCATCTGATAATTACTCAGTAAATCTGTTTTTTGGACCACATTTTTAAACCCTGATCAATTGAATGAATGAAAGATTATCGAATCCCCTTTATTGGACTTCCGACAGGAGTCCTATAAATTCAGGCTTGTCCGTACGTACGGAACGCAATTATCTCTGGAATCGTTGCTCAATTTTCTCTGTTTTTTTGCATGAAGTTAAAGGGTCAATGTTGAAAAGTGAAGGAGATAATTTTTTTAGAAAATTTCCATGGAAACAGGATCAACAGGTAAAATTTGGGTCAAAAATGATATTTTTTCAATAAATCTCTAGATCATTTCATCAGATTATTTTAGTTTTTTGTACAAATTTAGAGATAAGTATAAGTAAGATATAATCTGACAGATGTTACAATTTGAAAATTCTTGTCTGTGCGTAAGTAGGGTCAAAGTCAAAATTTATTACATAACCTATCTATCTCAGGAACTGTTCATCAGCATTTTGCTACAAATTAAAAGTTTATGAATGTAGCAAAGTGACAGAGAGGAATTTTTTAGGAAAATATTGTTTCCACAGTAACAATTTCAAAGGGTCAAATTGTGTAAATCATAGATATTTTCATTATTTTTTCATATTTTTCACAAAAAGTTTATACCAGGAGTCCACTGGTAATTCATCCCTTTATATATTTAGACCACATTCTTAAACCCTGATCAATTGAATGAATGGAAGATTATTGTATCCCCTTTATATATTTAGACCACATTCTTAAACCCTGATCAATTGAATGAATGGAAGGGATGGATGATTATCATAATGTTGTTATATAACTACACACAAGCTGAATCCGTAATAAATAAATTGATAATTTGTTGTTATTCTTGTTTTGTTTTCTTTGGACTACTTATTATTTATGCTTAGTTATATTAATTATATGATAGCACCAGACAGTCGATATATTGTTAAAACAGATAGATCTTAAAGGCCAGTTTACATTGGCGTACAATGTATATAACATTATGCTCAAGAAAATCATGTTTTATTATGAATTTTAACACTTACCTATATAAAGCTGTATACATGAAATAAATGTTTTTGTTCTTTTAGATACTTCCAATATTTGTTAACCTTCGCTTGATTACGTCATCATTTTTGTTTATTCTTGGATTCATCCATTTTAAGCAGTTTTGGTATACTGCTGATTATGGACTATTTAAAATATGCAAGGTAGAAATATCTATTTTATTTACGAATAAAAATGTTTTATAGCATTAAAGGGAAATAATTTATCCCTACTAAAAGTTTGTAATAGTTTGAGCCAATTTCTATGATCAATAATGGCCCAAAAAAGTTGGACTCCGTTCCTAAAAATTCAGTTCTGTTCTTTCAATCCTGTTTTCTGTGGGAAACCATGTATGGGTGGAAAGTGAAAGGGTCGTAGTTAGTTAGTAATAAATGTTACGTTACTTCTCAATCTTGCTCGTTAACGTGTTTGTTTGATTAAAAATCACTGCAAAAAAATAAATAATAATTCTAATCAAATAGTAATAAATATCAACACAATAATTAATCATGTCCAAAATAACGCTGATAGGATTCAAGTTTCTAATCTTTTGGTTTATATCTTTAGGTATTGACACGTTTAAATTTATTTTGTGTAACACTTTGTTTGGTTATGGGTCACCCTTATCAATTTTATTACCTGGTTCCATTATTAACATTTTGGTTTGTCATCATCTATCTGCTGATGGCTATCTTTCCACGAGTCTCTGATGAAATTGTATTAAGTAAGTGAGTTATAATCACCTTTATATTGATGAAAAAAATCCTTGTCTAGCAGATAGCAGTCACAAAAAGTGTTTCAATTCACATTTTGTTGTGCACGATTTTTTTTGACTTGCCGTTTTGATTGTACGTTCATTCACACGTATGTTTTTGCATCATGTGTCATCCATAAATGCTAGAAAGTGACAGAGCAAATTCGAGTGCAAAATAGACATTATCCTGTATCTCAAGATCCATAAAGATAGTATATTAAAGTAAAAATGAAATTCCTTGATTTTAGAAAATTCTCAGTTTGGGCAACCAAAACAAATTTTGAACAAAAATAGACATTTTGCCCTGTATTTCAAGATCTGCTCAGTAGGCTTTTTCCAGGTATTTCGAAAATAATTACCGGAAGTGCAGCAATAAATCTTTTTTGTTGTTGTACTTAATTCCTTTTTTGGTTGTATCTAATTTTAAAAGAAATAATAATTCATACTCCAGTTAAAATGGCTGAACAAATTTGATCAAGAGTTAAGACTTCCTACTATATTTTCCTGCATTTTGGATATCCTACACTTTAAACATGTATTTTTCTCTGTCAAATTTTAATACCTACTTGTGGCTTATTCTTTGTAGAGTCAACACAGAAGAACTTGATAATGGCAGCAAAGCTGATAATATTGTTCGTTGTTGTCTTTGTTGTTTGGGGACATGAGGTTAGATTTATATTATACTTCTAAATAAATTATTATTATTTAACAACAACAACAACAGCTTGTTGATTTCCAATGAAATTTTACTAAAGTGGGACCATGAAAAATACTAAATGAACAGCCTGATTTTCAACGTTCTGAGAAAAATATAATAATATTCAAAATTCTAGAATTTTTTTTTCTTACTTCGCAATTTTCTTCATTTGTATTTCACACATTTCCCCTCTTTATTCCAATAAGATAGTTTAAAATAAGATACAAACTTACTGAAGTTTGTACTGCATAAAGAGATCCTACACTGTTTTGACAAGTTAGCCTCATATTAAAGAGCTTCAAAGGTTATGGAAAACACTTTTTATTTCATGTTAAAATCTGTTTTCGTTCTCAAGTTATGGGAGTTATGGTTGTGATGGCTTCAATACGATATCTATGACGTCACAAAGTGACAGCATGATTTCTGAAAATATTAAATTTGGGATATCTCTAAAGTTTAATGATTCAGATGATAAAAATTGGTAGGCTTAAAGATGTTTTATAGACTTCATTTCAAAAATATTTTTGACACATAAAATTAATTAGGTTAACTAGTTCCAGGCCCTTTTGTGATTTTGGTGATATAGCTTTTTTGGATCCCCGGCTTTGCCGAAGGGGTCCTATAAATTCAGCTCTGTCTGTCCGTACGTACGTAACACGTGTCCTCAGAAACCGCTCATTAGTTTTTTCTGATTTTTTGCATGAAGGTAAAGGATCACATAAATGATGAAAAGTTACAGAGCCCGATTTTTGACAAAAATTCTTATTTTCTCAAAATTGCTGTCAAAAGGTCAAAATTGCCCCTAAAATCGACATTTTTCAAAAAAAATATCTCCAGATCTCCATTATTTCTTTTTTCATTTTTTGCACAAAGTTACAACTAAAAAAAGGCTTCAAACTGGCATAAGTGTCATTATTCCGAAAATTCTTGTTTGAGGGTAATGGAGATCAATGAAAGGTCTGGTTCAACTTATTTAACTAAAAATTAAACTTATCGAATTTATTAAAAATAATATAAAACTTTTGTTTCTCTAGAATATATGTGAATGGCTATTCAACCAATCAGCTGTTAGCGAACTTTTTGTTGATTCTGAGGGAGATATTGCATTGTGGAGAAAAAATTCTGGTTTAAATCGATATGTGAGTAGTTATTTTATTAAAAAATAATCTTTCAAGAAATATTAAAGCTTGATTCTGTCTTTAAGTTTCGACAATTAAAGAAATAAGCCACAAAAGTTTAAATTAATAATAAGCAATGAACACGACGTTTCATTTCACTCAAAATAATAAATAGACAACAACACAAATAATAATACCTTATTTATGTCAAAAAGTTATGTTCGTACAAAACTATTTATTTTTTTATGTTCTGATTAATTTTTAGTTTTGTCAAAAACGAGCAGCAGAATTCATTATAGTATGTTCATGCGAGTGCAAGTTCATTAGTATTAGCCTACCAATAAAGTAATGAATGCGTTTTTCGTAAAGGGACTATATCTTGGCTATAGTACAGATTGATTTTAAGTGCATCTTTATAAAGTCAATATTAAATGAACCATATTTTCTTGAATTCTTTTGCAAAACTTCAAGTTCATTTTTAATTAAACTAAACAATTCGATTATAAATTTTTTTTTGTGAGGGAAAGTTTATTTTTTGAGTACAGTTTACTTTATCAAGTATTTCAAAAGGGACTTCAAAAAAGTCAATTCGATAGAAATGCAATATTAAGTTTCATCTTATTTATAATATTTTCAGGCAGTTTTATATGGTATGACATGCGGTTATCTATATGTTACTTTGAAGCGGTATAACTTTATAAGAGATGCTGATCACAATGGGTTAATGGTGAAATCCACTTTACATGCTCTACTCGTTATGCTTGTTGCACTTATAGCCCTTGTGGTAGGTTCATAAATCTTTCTTTACGGTATTCTACTTTGATCTTTTGTTTTAATACCCTGTTTACATATTATTCATATTCTGTGTACTCTTCAAATAGTTTTGCTCATCAAGATTCTGAATGACGTCACTTCCGAAATGACGTAAGCAAGTTTGACGTTCTTAAAAAAATAATATATCTGGGTTAGAGTCAGGTTTTAGGTCAACCCTTATTAAGAAGGGTCTAAGGGTCTAAAAGGGTTAGGGTTTGGAACAAGTTTAAATTAAATTTTTGTGGAAAAAGATTCAATTTCTTTAAATTTAAAATACTAAGAGAACACGTATGATTAAGACATTATTTTTTTGCAAAAGTTAAAGGACCCTAAACACTATTCGCCTCGTATCCCATGGACTATGTAACGTTTTTTTAATATGAAAAATAAGCTTAGAATGTTTCCTCATAAAATTCTTTTCCAATTTCTTTTGATAGGCTTATGAAATTCAAGCTTTTACATGTGAATCGAAATCGACTTGTGATCAAACGCATGCCATAGTTTCAATTTTACCGGTAGGTTTTTTTAGTTTGATTTGTTTTCTTGTATGCTGTCATCAAAAATTTAAAAGCAAGTTTTCACTAAAGATCTCCTACATTTGCTAATTTCTATAAATTTAACATAGAAGGTGAATATCAACTAAAGTATTGCAGCCGTATTAAAAAATTTATCTTTACATTTGCTATTTTATAACTTCATAAATAACGAAAGTATGAATTGTTTCGATTATTGTTCCGAAACTATAGAATTATAAAAATTATTTTCTCCTACATTGTATTTGAAAAAACATTCTTTCCGCTAGTTTCTTTAATTTTGTTTCTTTGCGAATCTTATTTGAACAAATCTACGTTCTGGCGCTTACATTGCGCATGAAGTAGAGAGGCTAATCATCACATACTAGCCTCTTGGTCATAAAATCTCTTAACCTACGATATAGACCCTTTACGAAAAACGTGTTTTTCTAGGGTCTATGCACATTCGCAAGAGAAGTTGTTCTAGCGA
>JAYJMI010164864.1:0-10119 GCA_036873855.1 Sarsia tubulosa
ACTAATTCCAGGTCTAAACTCTTCCATATTGATTCTTCTCTCTACTTCGTTCATGACGTCATATTTTGGTAACGAAGGGTACATATCGGCAATGTCGAAACTTATAATACTTTCCCCTTCTTCTAGAGTTTCATGTTTAATTTTATTAACAAATTCTTCAGAATCTTTGATAAAAGATTTTGCGGTTGTAGTTAACGGTTTTAGTTCTTTACTAACAAACTTTGCTATCTTATAAAAGGTTGAACCTTGTGTGTTGATAATTAATCGCACTTTAAGGGGATTTTTATGGGCCTTTAATGTTGGTCTTGCAGTTGGAGTTTTCGGAGTGATTTGCTTCAGACTTTTCATTTGTTCAACAGTAATAAGGTTTTCTTTTCTAAGTAATGCTAATGCTAACCTGTTGATTGACTAACTCCTGACATGTTCTGAAGGATTTACCCCCTGACACCTGCTGATGGACTAATTCCCTGACACCTGCTGATGGACTAACATCTACCATGTACTGATGTATGTACCAAAACACCAAAACTCTAGTGTAATGTTTGTTATACCGAAATAAGGATCAATGAATTTTTGCAAAACAGAAACATTGAAGAATATTTTTCTTAATTTTTATCTAACTTTAACTTCTTAAGTTTTTGTTTTTTAGAAATATAATATTCTATATTCTATATAGAGAGATATGCAGAAATTTGGACAGAGGGGAGTTCGAACCCACGACATTTGCGTTAGATCCGCGACTCTCTAACCGACTGATCCATAAGACCGATATCAGCATAATCTCAAGTTTAAATTTACCAGAACCTCCTTCCATTCCAAGTAGTTTGCTATTACAAGATAAAGATGAATTATCTGCAATTTAACACAAGTTTTCTCACCACCCTAGTATTCATACTATAAAGACGTTTTGCATGATGGTTCCCAATTTACTTCCAAAGTGGTTACTTATTAAACATTATTGTAAAACTAAACGATTCAAAATATACACAGGAAGGGATATTCCAACTATAATTATTTAGCTAAATTCGGCAGTGTTTATAGAGTTTTTAGTAAACGTGTTTAACGACTGTATTCTTAAATGCAAATTTCCTCAAAATCTTGAAGTTAGCTTAGATATTACACCAATTTTTAAAAACGGTTCAAAACAGTCGAAAGACAATTATATGCCTGCTTCTATAAAATCTGTCAAAGTTATTTGAAACGTTGATGCATAATCAAATATCGACTTATATTGACAAATTTGTTTTAAAAATATCAATGCGGTTATAGGTTATTGTGCACAACACACTTTAATTCTAGTTTTTAAAAGTTAAAAGAAAGCTCTGTTTTTCAACTCACTCCTAAGATATAAAATGATAAAACTGCTCGAAATTTCCCTTTTAATTGATTGTTGATGAATGTCATTTGGCACTTTGTGTGGGAATACCATAAGAGTATCGAAGGAGTTTTAATCTTTGTAATATTTTGTATCAAAACTATTTCGTAAGTGGTTTAATTAAAGTTATTCAGTTGTTATATAGCGAGGGGTTCACCAACTCATCAAAGTTGTCAAGATATGCATGATCAGCATCGTATGATTGACGGATTTTATTTTAATATAATACAATATGGTTTCGATTGCAACTTGATATAAGTTGTTCATATTACCATTGACGTGCCGTTAATGATATTACGTAATAAAAAATACAGTTCTCAATGCTCAACTGCTTTGCCAAATCCATTTCAGGACTTTATTTCACTTTAGAATTTTCTGAAAAACAATTCATTTACTTACAATTTCGAGTTTACGTAAAATGGAAACGAGTGTAGACATCTGCATTCCTGAAGTTGAATTTTTCCAACTCATAAAAATCCTAGGAAATATTTGCATAATATGTTATAGGATCGTAGGATTTTCGTGAGTTGAAAAATTCAACTTCAGGAATGCAGATGTCTACCATCGTTTCCATTTTACGAAAACTCGAAATTGCAAGTAAATACAATCTTGTGATGCGGGGGGAATTGTGGGGGAATTTATGGGGTATTTTGTGTATTCAGAAGAAAGGAAAAACGTTAAATATAAAACAGAAATTAACTTACAGTGATTCTTGATCTATGATCTATATTTGTACAAGTTTAATAATTCTTAATTGCAAAAAAATATAGAAAAACTAGTTTATATAATCTAAGTTATGGTAGCTCAAGTCAAGCTTGAATGCTTTACCTGTTGCATCAATTATATCTGATAGTAAAGCATGCAATCTTGTTGGCGTTTGTTGTAACTGTTACTCGGGGAGTAAAACTATACTGAAAACTAACTATAAAATAGTTATAGAAACAACTTTATACTTACCTGTTACAGTAACCGAGAGGGTCACTGTAACGCTTGCAAAAGCATTAGCATTCGAAACAAAATTGTTCTGTTTTGCAGGCATCCTAAGTATTGACAAATTATTTAGTTGACCAATGAAAAGTCTTAGACTGTATTTCCAAAAGGTGTTTGGGCTGGTGAACTTTAAAGGCTCCTACTAAGTTCAGTCCAGTTCCAGTTAGTTCTAAAAACAACTACATCGACTTTCGTAATGAGTATGCCGAAAACTTTGTGAAATGAAAGATTTTCCACCTCAGAAGTGTTCTTCGAAAACTTGAAGCAATTTCTTTGTGAAGTTTTTGGGATATTTGAATTTCAAATCTGCTAAACAAAACAAAGTCAGAAGCAATTGAGCAATTATTATACTTGGCTGAATCAAATAAGGTGACTTTATCAGCTTTAGTTGAATGCATAATAAATTTCAATATAGGTTTCATAAAACTATTTTATAGTTTTCTTCATTATATAAATGAAGATTGCATGCAAAACAGTTATTTAACAAATCCATTTTTAACTTCTAATCAGTATATATGGCCTCAGTATATAAGGATCTTAAGTCCTTTAAAAATGGATTAATTTTTTACAAAAACACTAACTGTTAGCCAATCGGTACTTTAAAGCGATATTTAAAATTCAGTTCCACATCTTTTAATGACATATATAGTGTATAACTTAGGTGTGTTTTATATAAGAGAGTTTTTTCCCGGGATGGGATCTCAAATACGTGTATTTTATATTAAATATTTATTTTAAGTAGATAATAATTTATAGATATCATCTACGATAATAAGTTGTTAATCCTCGTTAACCGGGCTAGCTCGGCTCATATAATTAACCCCTTAATCACAGATCAAACTACAGCAACCTAATTTTCAATTGATGTGATTGTAACTTACGATTATAATATAATGTTAAATATTACGATAATATTAAAGCTATACTTGCGTATAAGCTTAGTAAATTAGAAGAAAATTTAAACTTATCAGTCAAGTCTGGCTCATTATGTTAAAGTTTATTCTGTCTTAGACCACGATTTTTAAATTTTTCGCAATAGTAACGTAAACTCGATTTGAACTACCAAATTACTATTAGTGCACTACAGTAATGTTAAAAATAGTCAAAATAATAATGCACTCCTTTTTATCTCTGGGAAATACTCGAGTACCAGTCATCTAGAGTAGATGAGGTTTGGTTCTGCAGTATAGTTATAGCAAGGAATTTATAGTAACATAAATTCCTGTTACTACAAATTCCTTGGTTATAGGTACTTGCAATTGCAAGAAAAGTAGTAAGTATTATTTATTTTGTTTCTCTTGAAATAATTTTGGATTTAAAAAAAAGTCAAATTTCCTTGAGGTAATTAAAAAAAGAATTAATGCTTAGTAAGTGCGGACAACGATTTGTAAACAAACATTTTTAAATATTTTTTACGCGACTTTCTGCGAAACCTTAAATTCCTCCTTGTCATAAATATACTCAGAATAAACCAGAATTATGATAGCTTTTTGATCATTTAGTTTCACAAACATAAGTTAAGTTTTTTATAAGAACAAGGATGACTCATATCATTCTTTTATACATTTAGTGTACTTCAGAAAACAATAAATGTCACAGCAGAGTTTTTAGAGAGTAAACTTTATTTGTACATTCTTTCATTTCACAATGATTAAAAACTTGTTTACAAATATTCTAGTCTTTGTTTGTTCTTACTTGTTTTTATTAGCAGAATTAATCGTTTGAAGATAAATTATACAGTAGTGTCGATTTCTGATCGAATGGTCGATAATCTCAACATGTTGTATCTTGTTGATGTTCCATGTGGCTTCCTAAAGAAATAACATAACTTTAAAGTTATATAGCCTGTTTATTATTGTATAAAACAAATATATATAGTTTTATTCACATCTTTAGTAAACAACTCTCTAGTCTAAATAAATCTAGATTTTTTTGAGACTTGACACAGCAAATACAACATTTAAAACAGATCACAACTCATATCTTGTCTAATATTATAGTACTTAACAAATAATGCAAAAAAAATAAAACTAGGAACTAATTCTTTGCACTATAGTTCCAGATAGTAAAATGTAGAATGTAAGTTCTTTTTGATCAAAATTGTTTGAAAATTGCTAAAAAATTATCATCAAATATTCTAAAAAAGAAACGGGAGGGGTTTTTATAACCAAAAAATGACATAAATTTAAATCCGCACTAGATCAGAATTTTTTTTTGTTCATTAGAAGTTTCTTAGTACTGTGTAGACAACCTCGTTCACAGTGTAAATTATCACTAAGAGAAGTTTCATCAGCATTGGAATTAGAGTTGAAATTTAAATTTTATATTGTTTCATAATACGGGTGCGATATGGTGATGAAGTGTTTTAGATTCCTTTACACTTTATAGATTCCTTTCAAAATTGATAAAAAGAAAAAATATAAAAGAGGTTTCGCTTTAACGATTAAAGACTCTCCATAACCTCTCACGTCGCTTTATTATCTTTGGTGATTCAATAAAGTTTGATTTTGATAAGAAAGCAAAAGTTTACGCCTCTTTTATCTTTCCATAATGATTCTCTTTTATAACCTTTCATTTAGCCTACGAAAATACGCTAAAGGAAAGGAAAATACCTAAACAAACAATACAAAACATGACGGATTCTAAAATACCATAAAATATATAAATAAAATCTGTTAAAGTTTTAAATTCGATTAGAAACCGACATTAAGCTAAGCTAAAACGCAGAGAAACAAAAATGAAGATTTTACTGTATTTGATCATTTCCCTTGGTTTAGTTTACAGGGATGTAGCTATGTATACAAGTAAAAAGTTTTCACAACTTGAATCAAGAGACAAGAATTTGAAATCTAGAATATCTAGCATTGCAGCAGGCAACAAGAAACTGGTATCAAGCAATAAGAATCTGATATCAAGCAACAAAAATCTATTGTCTAGAATATCTAGCATCGAAACAAACAACCTAAATCTTACATCAAGTAACAAGCATCTGATATCAAGCAACAGGAACCTGATGTCTAAATTATCTAAATTATTATGTGGTCCATGTACGTTAGTTAAGGGTATTATTATGTGGTCCATGTAGGTTAGTTAAGGGTATGTGGTCCATGTAGGTTAGTTAAGGGTATGTGGTCCATGTACGTTAGTTAAGGGTATGTGGTCCATGTAGGTTAGTTAAGGGTATGTAGTCCATGTAGGTTAGTTAAGGGTTCTCAATTAAATCAACATTATTGCGATTGTCAACTTGTCCCATCAATGCGAGATTGCTTATCGTTATATCAAGGAGGGGTAAAGAAAAGCGGTGTTTACAAAGTCACAATGGGTGGTAAGAAAACAATAGAAGTATATTGTGATCAAACAACAGACGGTGGAGGATGGACGGTGATACAACGACGAGTAATAAACGGTGCAGTTGATTTTTATCAAAATTGGACTGTTTATAAACAAGGATTTGGAGACAATAGAAATGAGTTCTATATAGGAAACGATATCATAAACACTTTGTCTATACTAGGGAAAACCAAGGGAAGCGAGCTTAGAGTTGACATGGAAGATTTTGAAGGGAACAGAGCTTATGCTAAATATGGTTCATTTAAAGTAGACAATGAAAGTGCGAAATACAGATTGCATGTGAGAGGGTATACAGGAGATGCAGGGGATTCTTTAGCATGGCACAATGACCAACAATTTTCCACTCGCGATCAAGATAATGATAGTGATGACAGACGTTCATGTGCAAATACATATCGTGGTGGTTGGTGGTATAACAGTTGTTCTGATGCAAATCTGAATGGTGAATATGTAGCTTACAAACAACCACAACCTGGTCATGCAAGAGGGATTACATGGTATAAGTGGAAGGAATATTCTTCACTTAAATTTGTAGAAATGAAAGTCAGAAGAAATGTTTAAGCTTCAATTCGTTGTTTTTCTTTTATCCTCTTCCCTATTTAATCCAATCGAATGTCATTGGGATCATATAGATTAATTTAAATTTTCACTCTGAAACATTGGGCATGTTTATGCACATTTACTTTCAAATAATTTTAATGTTAAGAAGCCATTTTGTATAGCATCTAATTTGTAAAGTAAAAATACATTATGGGCCCCTATGCTCCTGTAAATTCACCTCTATCGTTATGTCTGAACTTGCATCCTGACAATTTTTTATGTTAAAGAGAAACAAAATGCAGAAAAGAGAGCCAGGTTTCCGGCATAAATTATTTTACCCGAAATTGAAAATTAAAAAGGTCCGAATAAACCGATTTTTTTTTGAAAAATCTTAAAGTAGTTAGATTTATAGATAACAATATGCTAAAAATTTTAGTAAAATGTATTTGTTTCGCAGTTTTTCTCTTTTTTAAATAATCACTAGAAAAATGTATCTTTTGGACCAAACATTCTTTAGAGGCTATATTTTAAGTACATACCAAGATATAAGATCTAACACCACAAAGGATTTCTAAATTTACCGGACAAAGAAATAGTTAAAGAAAGTAATAATAAAGTAAAGGATTTTGTGCAAATTCGTGAAAATCAATGCTTGTGATTATTTATTATACTGTTTATTGTAAAAATATTTAATGTGAAATACAATGCTCGCGAAATTTTATCCCTTTAACTTTAACTACAATCTTCCACATATAATTTTCTTCTTTCTAAATTATTTTTTAAATCATCGCAAGTGAGTTAGAACGATAAAATCATTAATAAAGTGCCGTGTTATTGGCTCGGTGAATTGGCGAGATAGACTATAGACTTACGATCACATGACAAAGTTCATACCAAGTGGTCTTACAGCCTAGAACCCAGTCTCCATCGACCAATTCGTTTTTTTTCAATTAAAGGCAGTATACCTCCGAAAATTGGTATCCAACTTTGCCCTAAAAAACCAATTTTTGTGCGAAATGCATGTTTTCCAAGAATTAATAAGAAAGAATATATATAGGTTTGATTGTACAAAATGTCTACTTGACCTTAATACAATAATTTCTTGATTTAAAAAAGCATTTCTGTGGTCCATTATTAACTCATTACGAATTATCTATCTTTTTAATGAAAACGCGTGTTCAGTTAATAGGTTATAAATGATTTACATTGAAAGACATAGCGCGACTGTAGGATCTAAAAAGTCACGTTACAAAAAATGGGTTGGATAGTAACTTTACTATAAGAAACAACCCTGTGAATGAAAAAATAATATAGTACTCTATCAGCAGATAAAAATGTTAAAAATGAGCCCAAATATAGTGTTTTGGACTGGACGACTTTGGGTCGTGTTTTTCCAAAATCTGTACATATAGGTGTCAACATATTTAACAATCATTACTCAAATCTTATTTCCTGTTGTTTCCTATATGTTGTTGTATTGTTATTCAACAAAATAATTTATCAAGCTACAAAATATATCAATTAGATTTTCAACAGCTATTTCAATGAAAATGGCTTCTGAGACATAACATCTAAGTTTGAATCTTAATAAAGTAAATGTAAATTTACAAATTGTTATATTCCTATGTAGTTTAGTTTTGAAGATTCTAAATCGCTAATTGTTCTTAAAATTATTTATAATCAAGGCTTGAGCCTCAGAAGTTCTTAATTTTTGGCAAAAAATGACACTCAGATCAGGATAATAAGTGTGCAAAAGTTTGAGTTTTATATTTTCGTCGAATAATACGATAATTTTCGAGTAAAGGTAATTGTATGTGATTCTTAATACTGTTTAGCGCAAGTATTTTAATGTAATGTTTATTCTTGGTTTGTTTAATTAGTCGAAAAATAATGATAGTTTTAAAGGTACAACTTCAAGCGATTTTGGCCAAAAAGTAAACCCCTTTAAAATTTAAACTTTTAGAAATGAAAGATTACCATCTCCTGAGTAGTTTGAGCAACTTTCTATGTGTAGTTTCTGAGATATTTGTATTTCAAATTGGGTTAAACAATAGTATTCAAGGAGAAATTGAGCTTTCGTACAAAGTTTGGAATTACTTTGCTTATGATTTGCTAAATAGCAGGAAGTGAAATCTACCAGTTTGGTTTACTACAAACAACTCTTTTAGAATATTAAATTTCAATATAGGTTTCACAAAAATGATCTTGGTTGAAGTTGTACCTTTAAGGGAGGATTTATTTTACCTGCCAATTTCTTTTATAAAAAAAGATAGTTACAGAAACGATAATGACGGTGCTCATTTAGTGTATTTAGCTGGTAGGTGAACTCCCTTTAAAATCCATTAGCTATTGGGTGAACACCTTTAAAATTAATTAGCTTGTGAGTCAACACCTTTAAAATCCATTAGCTATACACCTCTTTAGCGTAAGGATCCGCCATTCGGATTCCTCGTCAAAATTTAAGCTTAGATGCAAATTTTTATTGATTTTGGAAAAAAGTAAAAAAAGTTATAGCAATATAAAATCTGAGTTTTTTAAACATTTTTTGTATATTTAAGCATGGGAACTACTCTAGGGGGTTAAAAAAAGTTTTTACGGTTAAATTCTATGTGAATTTAGTAAATTGCGATGTCTGTAACTTTTGTTCTGATTATCAAAATGTAATGAATTTTTGGGGTTAGGCTTATTTTTTGACGAGGATTTCAAATATCTTATTCATTTTTTCTTAAATTCAAATTTAAAAATCCATAATGGCGGATGCTTACGCTAAAGAGGTGTATTGGATTAACACCTTTAAAATCTTTTAGCTGGTGGGTGAACACCTTTAAAATCCATTGTCTGGTGGGTGAACACCTTTAAAATCCATCAGCTATTGGGTGAACACCTTTAAAATCCATTAGCTATTGGGTGAACATCTTAAAATCGATTAGCTGGTGAGTGAACACCTTTAAATCCATTAGCTATTGGGTGAACACCCTTAAACTCCATTAGCTATTGGGTAAACACATTTAAAATTCATTAACTGGTGGATGAACACCTTTAAATTCATTAGCTATTGAGTAAACACCTTTAAAATCCATGAGCTGGTGATTGAACACCTTTAAATCCATTATCTGGTGGGTGAACACCTTTAAAATCCATTAGCTATTGGGTGAACACCTTTAAATCCATTATCTGGTGGGTGAACACCTTTAAAATCCATTAGCTATTGGGTGAACACCTTTAAAATCCATGAGCTGGTGTTTGAACACCTTTAAATCCATTATCTTGTGGGTGAACACCTTTAAAATCCATTAGCTATTGGGTAAACACCTTTAAATCCATTATCTGGTGGGTGAACACCTTTAAAATCCATTAGCTATTGGGTGAACACCTTTAAAATCCATGAGCTGGTGTTTGAACACCTTTAAATCCATGAGCTATTGGGTGAACACCTTTAAATCCATTAGCTATTGGGTGAACACCTTTAAAATCCATGAGCTGGTGTTTGAACACCTTTAAATCCATGAGCTGGTGGGTGAACACCTTTTAACGTTTATTATTATTTCCTTGAAGTGGAGTTTATGATCATAGTTTTTATGATATTTGGTAAAAATTCTCATGTGATATTGCAACTCGTGATACAGATTTTCCACTTGTAAATCATTGATTATATTCAACTCGTAATTTTATAAGTTCAAAAAGAAATAAACTTACTTAAAACTGCACAAAGTATCAACAACAAACCCACTGTAACAATATACAACTTCATCTTGCTTCTCTAGCTGACTAATAAAATCTGATCCACAATACATAAAACTTATTCACAGTTTCCTTACCAAAAGAACAGTATCCATCTCAATTAACGGCGCTACTTCATCGAA
>JAYJMI010164975.1:0-10117 GCA_036873855.1 Sarsia tubulosa
TACAAGTCGTTTCTCCGATTTTTTTCTCGACCTTCCGTTTTCGACTTTTTTTTTAAGAAACGGCTTATCAAGTCTATAGAGAACATAACTAAATGAAAATTTCTAGTTTAGATTTCGACGTTATTTAAAGGTACAAATCATGTATGTCGTTATTTCGCCGTTTAGTCGCCGACTGTTTAATTACAAATGTGAAAACTGTTAAACGTGAAAATATTGAAAATATTCAAAGCCGATATAACAGGTGTTATTTTTACTCGTTATACTCGTTATTTTTCTATATTCCATCCGTACCGAATATTTTGCATATTCTGAGTAGCAGAGAAGAGTTAGAGTAATATCATAATTAAAGTTGCATGACCACAATGATTTTATTACTTTAATTTCAAATTAGGAAAGCCATTAACTAAAGAGTGGTAAATCAAAAACCAACAAACAATAGCATTATTTGATACTTCTCGATGAGCTCTATTCAACGAATCGACCTATTATTTGCAAATTTATGTTCCAAAGGTGCTGACGTCAGCAGAAAATGTCAGAAATATCATTTTTGTTCATTATACTGTAGGAATCACAATAACAGGCTACGTGACCAAACATGGTGAGTGAGATGGACAAACGTTGGATAAATCAGTAGCTTCATTTGGAGTTTACGTTAAACGAAAAAATATTTTCAACACCATTTATATAACTGCTTATATTTAGTTATTTTATCTAGATATAAATGAAAAGTTTAGTCACGTGAAAAATTTCAAATGGTCCTATCGTACAATGACGTCATTTAGAGTATAAGGTTGCAATAACTTTTGGAATCTGCTTAATAAATTCTTTCCAACGGTATCAGTTTGTAAAAGTTAAGTGAAGTCTTCGTTCACCGCTTTGTAAAGATCTATTTATTTGCGAATTAATAGTCATTCAATTTAATTTCTATAGGCTCTTTCAATTTATTAAAATTGCGCCCAGCGTCTAACTAGACGTAGGGCGCATTTTAAAAGTTTTTTTGCGTCATTTAGTTTGTATAATGTCAGGAATATGACAGATATATTTCTGATAATGTACTGTATATTTCAATCTAATTATTTTTTTAAAATTTTTTAAACTTTGAATTTAAAAGAATATAAAAGTATAAAAGGCGTAGAAAAATATTAAAATACGTGTGTGAATTTTTTTGTGTGAAAAATTTCTTCTGATATTAAAACTCAATAGAAGTTTTATTACATTTATCAAACTGGTATATGACATGACATGTTTTTGAAAATATGCTGATGTCAACCGTCAAGTGACGACTCAGACGGCTTTCTCCTTTTTTTTTAATCAAGATAATATTATCGACCATTGTACCAAGTTTGGTGATTTTATCACGATTTGAAGTATCATATCAAATTAGGCATCTAAATGACCTCACTATAAAGCTATTTTGATTTCATGTTTCGTTTTGCTAAAAATTTGACTTAACCCTATTATGCCGAAGACCTGCCTGAACTTTTCCGTGAAAAAAAACAACATTTTCACACGTTTTCTCAAAATTTTAAGCCCTTTCAAATGGTCCCCCCCCCTCCCCCCCCTCATCCATTTAACGTCCATAAAATCGCCCATCCATAATAGGGTTAAAAGTCAAATCTGCTTTGATGATTTAAAGCTTAGTAGATACAAATTTTCAAGAAATCTTTTCGCAAATCGTTTCTATCATTTATATACTTATTTATTACTTTTCTTAATATCCTATCGTTATCTCCTCCATCGTTATCAGTTTCAATGGCTATCGTAATTATTACTTTTGCATAATCTTTTGACGAGCTTTGATATTGTGTAATTAACAAACAAAATAGAAACCATTAGTGAAAATAAAAGAATGTATGTAAAGAAATGATTCCTTCTTGATATTTTCATGGCTGCATTGACAGAATAATTTTTTGTTTACAAACTTACTTACCGTACTTTCACCCCCTTTATATATTTTCTATTTGAAAATAATAAGGGGCAACTAGAAAATAAGAGGCAACGGAAAACAAAGAAAAAATAGGTGCAAATGTTTTTTTTCTTATAAGCTCACAAGCGCACTTAAATTTTCTTGAGTTGATTGACTGTTTTTCTCTGTACAATTTTTTTTAAACTTTAAACTTTGCGATACTCATAATAGAATTCCTTTCTACAAAAGTAACGAATAATGAAATGTCTTTGAGTTACGAAAATTGAAAAAATAAAAGAAAATTAATAATTGACTTTTTTTCAGTGTTTCTTGTTTTCAGTGTTTATTGTTTTCAGTCAATAGTTCTGTAACTTTCAGAACTTGAAGCACAAGTTCTTAATCTGTCTATAAATAAGTATATCTAATGCATGTAAACAGTTTCTCCTACCTGTTTCCACTATTTTCTCAGTTTATTTTGTCGAGTAGTATTTATATTATTTCTATCTTCGCCAAACTGATCTGTAGAGTGATTCTAACTGCGTTATTAATTATTCTGTTATTACTTTCGATAGTTTCGATTAGCGGTTTTTCTATTTTACGTCAAAAATTAAGTTCTTAGAATTTCCTGGTTTAAATACTGACATCTTTGTTGTTTGTATTGACTAGGTTTGTTTTCGCTATTTTCAATTTGCACGGATAAATTTCACAAATGAACTATCTAGACTTTACAATTCGCATTCAAACTTTTGCAAGTTATAAATTGAGAAGTTATTTTTGTTTTTATCAAACTTTGAACTGCATTAGTAAAAATCTTAATAAGTATGACAAATAATGAAACTTATTATAAGCGTACGTATAAAAAACCTCAATGCTTAAAAAGTGGCAATTTCGCCTCATTAAAAAACTATAGACAGTTGCCTTAATTTAAGATTATATATTAATTATGTGAAATCATCAAAATGTAGGAAAACCACTAATGACCAAACAAATTCCTAGAAAATATTTATGACATTGTGAAAAGCAGTTGCCAGTAACAGAATTGAATAAAGTATCTAAAAGCAACAATTAAATTACATAAACAAAGTCATTTTAGATTTTATAGAATGCTCAAGACGTCAATATTTCTTCGCAATTATTTAGATTAGCAACTTTTTAGTTCTTTCCTATCTTACTTCGAAATGTAATGTTGGTCTAAAGTAAAGGTGGATTTACACACATGGAAACATTTGAAAAGTTTGTTTTGAAGGAGTATCTTATAAAATAAAGGAGAGTTTTTAAGTGAGTAGCTGCAAAAGCAAAAATATTTTTTTGTCTAATTTCTCACTTATACTATAGGAGTGTGTGTACGCAATGTATATATGTTACTGCGGAGGGTAATTATTAAGCAGATATTCGGCAAGACAAAATCGAACATCAAAAATTATTCCGTCGAGCTAGTGCTGAAGCACATTTGGCAATAATAAATATTTAATTTGCGTAAAAACATGGTTCGAATTTCTCCTTTACAAGCGGCTTTTTTTTAAAATGAGCAGAAATCATGGCACAATTGCTCTTCTTTGCGGTTTCTTTTTTGAAAGCGGGAATTATATCTCGAACTAAGTTTTACAAGTATTAAGCGATGGAGAGCATATTTGTTCGTTAATCTCTCCTTCGCAGATACATTATTTGAAAGCGGGAGATTCTTTAGAATTGTTATTTTATTAAACTTTAACGATGGAGAACATATTTATCGACCCGACGAGGTTCTTGGACTTGTCACACTTGTGGATGTTCTTGGATTATAACTTTTATTTTATTTTCAAGGCAGTAAGTATCATTGTATAATTCCGTGATAATACGACTCTTACACTTACAGTCTTCACAGTATCTTTCCATTTTGAGGAAACTTTTATCTACTAAGACATGACATGGCCTGGTTGGTTTGTATTAACTAAATATTAACATTTTATGACAGAAGAGTTTGTGCTTTTCGTTATTTTATTTTCCTTTTTCCTGGCCTTTCCCTTCCTGTATTCCTGTCCTTGTCTTCCCTTCCTTCCTGTCTCCTTTTATTGCCTCTATTTGTCCCTTTGTGCCCTGTTTTTCATGCATTCCAGTTATCCTTTGACCCTTGCCTTCCTCGATTTCCTTTCTTTCCTGTGTTCCCTGTCTGCTGTGCTGGGTTGGCCTGCCTGTCCTTGTCTAAAGCCTGCCTTCCCTTCCTTCTGTCTTCTTTCCTTTATTCTTTGACCTAAGTTTGGTTTGCCAACAAGGCTCTCGCTGCCGCAATCATTAAGGGTATAGTTATGACTCATTTCGGGTGATACGTGGAAGATTACTATTCGCAATATTTCTAGTGATGTGCTCCAGCATGATCAATTTTTTGTAAATATTACTAATAAATGACTTCGCAGACAAGGTAAGAATGTTTTACATCTTTCTCCTTATGATTATCTTATCGCTTAGATCTTATGCATAGTACTTAAGGTTCAGTTTAACTCTGTTTAGTCTGTCGTGTCTGGATTAACATGTAGATTCCAATTTTACTTTTCTCAGGACTTCCCCATGATATACATGAATATCCTTATACATGAACAGCAAAAGTCAAACAAACGTGATTATTATATTGCTAGCAATATGACAAAAAACAGACAGAAAAGAATGAGTTATTTTAAAAGTTAAATATGAAACTTTAACAACTTTGCGTGTTAAATTTAATCGAACATAGTTGTGTTGTGGTTAGGTTGAATACTGGTTGATAATAATAGACTACTACAACTAGTTACTACAAAACCACCACAAGTCATGATAAATCATAGCGACACTTGGCAGCTTGGAACCAGGTTTAATGAATTAATATAATGATTAATATAACAAACAAATGTTGCGATTACTGTAGTTACAGAAAGTGAAAAATATGAAAAATACCATGCATGACCTACAGTCACGATTAGCTGTACTGTAGCGATTAATTATAATGGAAGGTATTGTTAACAAGTGTTGTCATTAATCACGACAAATGAAAATTATCAAAAACACAACATTACAAGATCACAATTGGTTTTAATGATTAAAATTTATGAATAAAATATGAGAAATACTTGTTGTAATTATTTATTAAAATTATGAATAACACTATGACCGACAGTCACGATTAGTCATAGTGATTAAAATTTTGAAAGATGCTGTTAACGAATGTTGCGATAAGTTATGACAAATGGAAATTATGAAAATACAACATTGCAAGCTCATGATTACAATGACAATATGACAAATAAATGTTGAGATTAGTTGCGGAAACTCAAAGTTTTGAAAAATACTATAACCGCCAGTGATGATTAGTTGTTATTATTATTATCACTTTATTTTAATTCGGTAAAGAACTGCTTACAATAATATTTAATATATTCCTAAAAAGACATAGCAACAAATTAGCTAGCCTATTTACACGGAAGAAGAGTAATAACGATATTGGTAACAAATGTTGTCATTAGTTACGAAAAATGGAAATTATTGAAAATACAACATTACAAGCATTATTTATGAATCATATGAGAAATAGTTGTTGCGATTTAGTTACGGAAACTGAAAATTATGAAGAATACCTTATGAACGATTAGTCATAGCAATTAAAGTTATGAAAGGTATTTTTAACAAATGTGAAAAATACAACATTACAAGCACAATTTATGAATAATATGAGAAATAGTTTTTTAAACTGCCTTAGCTTTATAGGGTTTTTTTAATAGTAAGTGGTGAATAAAATGTGTAAAGGCGAGCATAGACGATCATATTTAGAACACATTTTATGTGATCACAGACTGTGATCAATAAAAACATCGTGTGTTGTGTCATAAAAGTTATGTGATCACATAAAAATATTGCATAATTTGAACCTGTTTCACATAAAAACTTTCTGAACTCAAGTCAGAAAGTTTTCATATGGAGCACGTTTCTTCAAAGAGAAACGCCGATATCATTCCTAAAGTGATAAAAGTATTTGTAAAAAGAAAGGAAAAAGATATGTTTTCTTAGGTAAATCGTAGTTTTTTTCGCCCAATACCAATGAAAAAGTGCGCCAAAAAGACAGTTTTAATCTTTATTTGATCAAAGAAATTTTTAGAAAGATCAGAAAAGCACATTTTATCATATCTTTGAGAATCTTTGAGATAAATGCTCTCGATAACATAAAATGCACTTGTGCTTCTTGTTATTGTTAAGTTTCAGCCTCTTTTTTGCCTCATAATAGCCATATGCTACCTATTGATCGCTGACTTGGCTGCCGCGAGCGGCTGCATTTTTATCTTTATTTTATTCTTGTTATTGTTTTTTAAATTTTAATCAATAATATTCATTTGAAATAATACATTCGAATGTGTTAATTACAAAAGTGTGCAAATGCAATTAAAATTAATAGTAACTGTTTAGTTATTCGATGTTTGTCGAATACCTGTTTTAGTTATTCAATAGTAACCATAAATCCTAATCGAATATCTAAATTTATTAGTGCAAGCTTTCTTAATGTAGAGGTATGATAATAATTAATAATGTTTAATTGAACCGTTTAATTTAATGTCATACGCTAATTACTATATTCAAGGAAATAAAAAATAAAAATTATTGATTTCACCCAAAGTTTACACTTTCAAAATGAAGTTGAATAGTACATTTCTTCGTTTATTACTTTTAGACCGAAAAAGACTTCCCACGAGGCTGTAAAACCACATGATTTAACTTTTTTTAATTATTTTTCTAGTGGTTGCACTAGTAATAGTGCGAATGAAAATACTTACACATACTGATTCAATTAAAAGGTACTACAAAGTTTTGTCGATTTAGCGTTTAATGGGGGTAGGGAAACAGAAGACGGAAACAGAAATATTCTTATTGTGGTTCTTAAAAACATGGTTCTAAAAAACATTTTTTTGATATTTGATGTGAAAGGGAAAACAATTTTTTTACTAGGAAGAAAAATGGTAAAAATAGCTAAAACAAGTCAAAACATTTATTGATCATCTTTAGTTTCAAACACCTACTTCACAGTTGGAAGTGCCTTTCACGCCAATCCATAGGGATTCCGATGGGAATAGATCTAGCTTCATTTTGGTCTAGCTTATTTAGCATTACAATATTTTTTATATGATTCGAACTGATCGATAGAACGGTTTGATATTTAAAAAATGTTTTAGGGCTTTTAGTTCATTGAAGCCTGCAAAATCAATGAATTGGTTCTATCCTATGATTTATCCTAAAGAACTAAAACTTAAGTATGAGCACAGTGGCAACAATACCCTACTCCCATTAACTTCTTTAAAATAAGTCGATGGCCATAAAATTTTGGCAGGTAGTAGGTAGTAATAAAAAAATTTCAAAACTGGCAAAAAAAATTATTTGACCACACCCAAAATGATGACGTCATCATTTCTATGGAAAACGACCAAGAAAGTATATTTGCTATAGGTTTTACATGAAATTTTTAGTATTTTTACATAAAAAACATTTACATAAAAGTTTTAACGCTATTCCTCATTATCTCATAATGTTTTTAAAAAAGTAAAAAAAAGTCAGCAAAAAGTATTTCGAATTTTTTGATTTTTTTAATTTTTTACAATTTGTAACGTCAAACAATGGTCTTCCTATGCAATTCTTGTAAAACCCGAAAAAATAAGTTTTTTGACTACCTTTTATCTACCTTGTGTGAAAATTTCAGATTTATATCTTATTTAAAACGTTCATGAATAATTTTTTTGTAATACACATGATTTTCTTGAAAATCAAGGGTATAGAGTCAAATAACATGACGTTATCAAAAAAGTTATATCGTCATCAAATTTTTTTGTCGTAATTTTGCTTATTAATAGTTGGGTCACAATTGTGCAAAGTTTTATGTCTCCACCATTTGTATTTACTGAGATAAAGAGGGGGCCGAATCAGCCCTCCCCCGGTACTGAGGAGCCCAAAAATCCCGGGAAGAATAGGGAATACAAAAATCGTGGGTAAGGCCAGCAATGACGTCAGAATCTTTTGAAAATAGGGACAAAACTAGACTACAAAAAGCTTCTCCTCTAAAAAGAAGTCGTTTTCAAATTATTCAAGAAAAATGACATGGTACGATATTTCTGCCCACCCCCCTTAAGATAAAATAGGGTTTTAAAAAGAATAAAAAACGAGGGGGAGTGTGAATTTAAAATTTTGCTTCTTGGGAAATAATGATCCCATTCTTACCAAAGTTTAAAATACGCAATGGGGAAGGAATCTATTATAATTGCTTTTTGGGATGTGACGTCCCCACTTAACCTTAGTTAAAAATCAATTTCAGTTTTAGTAGTTTCTTCGTATTTTTGGCTCTTTTACCAAATTGCTATTGATGATTTTCTGTTGATGATTTTTCATATGACACCCTTTCTATCTTTAAGGTAGCAGAATGTCTGTACCGCCAAATATATTTAATACTACAGTCAGGTTGGAAGTCCTGACCCTTAAAGATTGAATTATTAAAAATAAACATGTTTTTCCATCTACATGTAAAATTATATTGTTATTATCTGACACTCTTCCATATGTCAGATATATTCTATGAGCACCAATTCGGAGGTGACATTTGAATGACCAGATCATAAATGTTCCTAACCCACACCCTGACCCCTCAGTAGCCTATATATACATTGTCTAGACTCAGGATTTGGGGTTAGGGTTTAGGTCAAGGACTTGCAGTCACTTCCCTAAACCCGTATAAAGGATTCACGGTACCATAATTCAAGGTCTTCCTTATATACAAAAGCGCAAAACCTCCGAATTGGTGCTTGTTTTTATTGTTTTCCATGATGGTATGAACATGCTTTTAATATGCGTTAAAAGTAGATAATCTACTTTTTCCTAAATAAAAATTAAAAAGAACAACAATAATACGAAGGAGAGTGATATCTTGCATTGCGTCTTATATCGTGTCTGATTATCAAGTGATTAATACACCAATTCAACATCGTGAACTTTAGCAACCTAATTAATTCTGTCCCCCCTAAACTATTTCCATTTTAATTGTTTATTAAACTGCCTAGATAAATATTTAATGACTTGTTTATTGTTGTAAATTTTTTTTTAAAAAAAACGACTCGGAATAGTTTAGGGTACGGGTTGCTAATGTTTCTATTTATAGTATCATATTGAATTGGTGTATTTGGTTTTGCGCTTAACTTCTTATTATTAAGATTATTGAAATAAAGGACTTAATTATTCCTTCTATAAATTATACAACTTTAAAGTTGGGATATCGAGGTGGGACATTATTGTCACTTGACGATGATTTAGCTTTACTTTTTCCTATATTTCTTCAAAATTTTCTTTTGTTTTTGGTGGATTATTGTTTTGAATTATATTCACTCAAACTCATAATATGAATATTTCTTATTTCATTATCATAGATAGTCAGAATTATAATTCGGAGTAAAAATACTTGTTAAGTAAATTGTGCGTTTTTTTCTTATATTTTAAAGTTGTATAGCTGTTATACCACTATATATTATTTTCTATCTAGCATATATAGTATGAGAGTTGATCATATTTTTCATATTTAGCAAGGTTAATCGTGAATTTTTCAAAAAAGTTCAATATAGCAATGCGGTCAAATAATGCTAGACAGTGACAACTTTGTTCATTTAGTACGTAGAGGGCAAATCATGCACATCACAGAAAATCAATCTTTAACTGTTTTAAGTGCCAAGACTTTTTTTAAGTACTGTATCATAATATATTCTACGGTACTAACGCTCTGCTACCTTAAAAACCGGAAAGGTGTATCAATGGGATTCTTCAACAGAAAAAGAGAATCAGGTTGCAAACAAGACACATAATAATTTGGCACAAAAGATAAAATTAAAATAAAATTTCGCAAATAACAAATAAATGAAATCGGATATTATCGGAGATTGAAAAAAAACTCTGTGGTAGAGAGTGGATGCAAAATTTTGCAAATAATAATTTTTAAATAATTTGCAAACACAGGATAAATGGAAATGAAAGTAGATCGAACCTAAAACAATAACAAGAAGCACACGTGCTTTAAACCTTCGCCTTCTGTCAAACTGCTTGATGTTTACTTTGAGAGTTTATAAAATTTTTGCATTAACCAATCAAATTTCAGTTAAGTATAACGTCGTTACAGCCCAGATACTGTTTTGTAATTTAGAGGGTATTAATGTTTACTTTTATCAAAAGTTTATTTCACTGTAATAT
>JAYJMI010165086.1:0-10117 GCA_036873855.1 Sarsia tubulosa
ATTGAGTTAGTGCTCACAACGTATAAGAAAAGTGTGTATTCAAAAATAATGTTATAAATTTATCTCCTGAACAAAGGACGCTACTGAATGTGGTGATAGCTTTTAGGTTTTAACTATAGCTAAACACATGAGTATGTCCTTTTAATTCAGTAGTAAAAGCTCAAAATAAAATGTATTTCAAAAAAAGGGTCATTTTTAACAACTTTTACTTTCGTTTTAATCTATAAAATGAATGACCTTTATTTATAGATGGAGTGTCTCGGATCCGATTTCACTCCAGTTTAGCAAAATATTTGAGTTTCAGTTTTTCATTTAGAACTCCTGAAGAGTTATGTACTGGTACAAAAACTGTACATGTTTGACGGTATTGCTTTAATTTAGAGCAGATAGCATATATTTTGTACAATCACACAAACAAATATTCTTGAATGAAATCGTTTTACCTGCTGCCTCAAAGCCTCTAGTTCGTCCTTGACTATATTTTGACCAGCTTTGTTTGATGGAGATACTACATTGTCATCTTTCCTTTCAATATATTCCCTCCATTCTGTGTTTTCTGTTTTTAAAACAGCATTTAAATTATCGGAAACATCAAGCTGTTTTTCTACTGATCTCAAACGTATTTTACTGTTGTTATTTTCCTGTGATAACGTTGTGTAATCTTTTTGCCATATATGGTTAATGCGTGTTACCTAGTTATATAAATCATTAAGTTTAGCAAATTAAAATGGTTAAAACTATTAAATGGGTACCATTTATAAGATAAAAGGGGTTTAAAGTACCAAAAAATGCTAATATTTATTTTAACAAATAATCTAGAAATTTAGGTGCTTTAAAAACATTATAACTCGTGAACTATATCCTTAAACCTAACAAATTATACCATAATCCAAAAGTACTTGCAGAGACCTTTCTTTTGAACTAACTGGCTTTGACTTAATATGTGCTGACAAGTTGCTAGCGTCATAAGAAAATAGCAAAAAAAGTCAATTTCTGATCCTTAAAATGCTAGTATCTGGGAACCACATATGAAAAAAAACTTTAAATACCTTTTTTCTCATCTTCTTTTCGAGCCTGACTATTTATTTTGCTATCAGAGAAAGTTTTATTTTTTTTAACAAAAGGAACTACGTTGACAGCTTGACACCTGTATGGTAGATAAAATTAAACAAAAGAATGACTGAATCAAACTTGTTTACATATATTTTCGAAATCTGCATCAAATTAACTTTCCAATGGTATATAACATGTTTTGTCTCTTTTTTTGATACTAAAACACATCAATCTCATGGAATAGAGGGTAGGGGGTCGAAAAGCCTCAATTTTTTTGATAAATATACGCGAAAATACAAAATAATAAAGCATATAAAAATTTCAGCAAATATTGTCCAATTTATATGTTATAAGCTTTTATATCAATCTTGTCATCCCTTTAATACTAATAGTTGGAAACGTAGTTCATATTTAACCATAGGCTTGAACCATGGTTAAATAGGTTTGAACCATGGCTTGAACCATGCCTTTCGGGGAAATTTTTTTTTTTTGCAATGAAATAAAAGCGTGCTAGACCATGACAATTTTGTTTAGCGCGAAGAAAGTAAAACATGCTAGCTTATTGTAGAGAATCATAACTTTTAAAGGTACTTATACGGAATTATAAACGCAGTTATACGGAAGTTGCACGTAATTTCACGTAAAATATTGAGTGTTTTTTTGTCCTCTATTTCTATTGGCTAAATTGAAAGATATATCAAACATAACTATCTGAGAAGATGGCATTTTCCAACAAAAAAACTGCAAGTACATGGTGTTTCAAAGTGCTGCTTTAGAATGAGATATCTAGCACATTTTGTTCAATTTTACTTTTACTTTCTATTGACAAAACTATAAATAGGACGATTTTTGGGCAAAACTTACATGTATAGAAACTTAGAAACTTAAATAGACTACTAAAGAAATAAATTATACTTCATTAAGTTTTCCTTGCAGATTTGTACAATTCCTACATATTCCCCCATCTTCTCCATTCCACATTTTTAATAGTGTTTTTTCATCTTGCTAATTTAAATTATAAGAAAAAAGTTTTAAAAATATTTTATTTGTCTAGTAACTTGATAGTTATTTAATAAAAAACAACAATCCATACAGTAAACATTATAAAAACAACATAAAAAAATATTTTCTTTACGTAGTAACTTGAGTTATTTTATTAAAAAAAAACAATCTATACATCCACTTAAAGGATAAAAAGAAAAGCTGTTTAAAGCTGTTTTATAATACAATAATCCTTTCTGTTTTAAATACCACAATTATTTCTCATAATGTGTTTTTTATGATTCTACCATTAAGATTATAATCTGCTATTATAATTAATAATGAAAGCTTATTTATAAGATGCCAAAGCAAATTGAAAGTACCACACGAACCTGGTTTCTACTAGAAAATGCTTCTCAAGTTCTTTGTTAATTAAGCTCTGTTAAAAAGAAAAAGGAAATTATTTACTTACAGGTACTTTCATGCACATAATCTCAAAATTTTAGGTGAATTTTTACGCCCTATTTTTATTGACTAAATCGAAAGATCTATCAAACATAAGCATCTGGGAAAGAAATCAGCTACTTTCTATTTGTAGTTTTAAAGAAAATTGCTTTTTTTGTCAAAACATTCTCAATCATATAGTGTTGCCTTCACTAATAGGAATGAAGCCCGATTTTTTTGCTGTTGTGGGCTTATTTCTAAACTTCAGAATGAGATATTTAGTACAGTTCTTCCTTGTTATTACTATTCTTAGTAACGAAATTAGGCATCCTTTAAAAACCGGACCCGGACCACTTCATCGGACCTCTAAAAAAACGGACCCTAATAAAACTGGACCATATATTTAATATTTGTAATTTAAAGACCAAAAAAATTATACAACTAACATACTGTATTATCTTATATATTCTATATAGAGAGATATGCAGAAATTGAGACGGAATGGTCGAACTCACGATCTTCGCGATAGATCCGCGACGCTCTGACCGACTGAGCTAACCTACCGATATCAAGTAACTTATGTCACATTAAGCGAATACCGCAAGATGCTCAACCGGAAGCTCGAATCCCTACATCCTGATTGCTGTACGAAAGGGATGGGGAGCCAGTGATATATCACGAATTCCATACTATCAGTGTTGGGAGGATCCTCAACCGGTCACACCGATTGTACGGTATATATATATAAATATAAATAACCTTTATTTACCTTGATATACTTTTATATACTTAACATACATAATCTACTTGACAAACTTTATCTTCTTTACATACTTTGTCTACTTACTTAATTTACTTACTTCAGCAACTTTAGTTTAACTGTATCTACTTCATCTACTGCATATACTTTATCTACTTAATATACTTTATCTATTTAACTATATATTGTATACTTCATGTACTAATATACATACTCTATCTACTTTACGTATTTGATTTACTTCATACTTTTTTTTACTTGACGTACTTTCAATACTTTAACTACATACTTTCGTCTACTTTTTCTTATTAACATTCTTTACGTATTTTCTGTTATTATAATGTGTTTTATTGTTAAATAATATGAAGAAGATAAAATATATTAAGTAGATAAAGTAGATAAAAGTGCATAGTATAGATTAAGTCGATAAAATATATGCAGTAGATTAAGTAGATACAGTATACGTTAAGTATTTAAGATAGATGAAGTAAATAAAGTATATGTCCGATGATAAGAGCTCCAGGTCCAGTTTTTAAATAATGCCACAAAAAATTTATATATAGAATAATGATTTTGAAAATCCCCTTTAATACAAAAACAAGATTCAAAGAAGTAAACAAAAATTACTGGTAGATTACCTGTTATTTCTAGATTACTTAGATTACCTGTACACCTTGTTATGTACAGTTATATCCAAGAAATTGAAATAAATTACTTCAAAAGAACATATATTGATATGATATGATATATATTTCTGTATTGAGGCCTTTAAAGACCTATAACCACACATAAACAATATTCAATAGACCCAGGGCCAAAGACCCAGGACCCAGGACCCAGGACCCGGGACCCTAAGCACAAATACAAAATACAGAAAAAAGCGGAAAGGCTAGCTTTCGATCCACTGCACGCCAGAAATTCGAACTAAGCTCAGTAGTGGTGAAATGTTTCAACTGTGTTCGTGCCGTTCAGCTCTTGTTCTATATACAATGAGTTGGCTTATTTTTTCATAAAATGATTATATAATTTCTTACGTTAGTTTTTGTTTCTTTTGAAACTAACACCTCACGTAGAAAGTTTCCTAATGAAATGAATTGAAATGAAGCATTCTCAAAGAAGTATTGCAGTTGCTCAACAAAATTTTCATCTAAATATTTGTAGTTTTCAATAACAAATTTTGTTGAAAATAAATAGTCCTTAACTCATCATACTTTTGACAATTGAATCGAAAATGGATTTCATCTTCCATCTCACACTGCTTAAAACGCCTAGCTAATACATTCGTTTTATCCCACTTCCCTGTTTGTATGTGTAGTTTCTTCACAGAGTACGAAATGTTTCAAAATCTGTTAATTTCAGATTTTTCTCAGACTTATATTCACTTTTAGTCCTAGCTATATATGGACAAGAATGTCCCGATGTCCTTGTAAATATGTATCATTTAAATATGTACTCTGTTGCCATAAATTTTGACCTTGTTTTTGTATATTTTACTAAGTTCTTCACTCTTCCTTTTTTTAAATTACCTGTTCCTAGAAAAGTAAGTCCATGACTATCTAACTTTGATTTAATCATCGTTATCCAACTTTTACCTACACCAAAGTCTATTGCTATTTCTTCTTGGAAAGCTTTATAAAGACATCTTTCTTTGTCTATGTAAATAAAACGATGAAAGTATTTAAAATTTTGTTGCTCTGCTTCAATTTGCAAGGGGTACCGACCTAACTCAGCTAAACAATTCACATTGTTAGAGGATTTATTAATCCCAAGAATTTGTTTGCACATGAAGAAAATGAATTTTTCGATCTTTGCCTTGGGTAAACCTTTACTTTCCTTCCTTCCCCAGCACTCACATGAGTAAAGTATAATTGTTTTTTTAAGAGAATCTATTAGCTATAAGTAAGTACTGGTACTTATGTTTTTCGATTTTTGCAGGTTTTTTAGAATTGCAAATCACGTTTTTCTGTCCTTATTGGTAAGATTGTTAATTCCTATATGTACCTTGCCAGATGGTATTAAAATAAAACCTAATTACGAATATTGGTGAACGGTTTCTATTTCTACAAGTCTACAAAATAAGAATACACAAATGCCCCTAATTTTATAACTTTTCTTATTAATCTCCTAATAATGAAAATATTATCTGTTTTTCTATGTTTTTTTTGCGAAATCCTGCCTTCTTTAACAATTTTCTTATTCAGTTCCAACTGGTCCTCAATTCTTTTGTATAAAACAGTACTAAATAGCTGTCCTAAACAACTCATGAGAGTAATTTTTCTATAGCTGTACTTACTACCTGATTTGTGAATAGAAGGTATAAGTCCTTCGTTCCACATTTTCGGATAATACCCTGAGTAAAGTATTTCATTAAATAGTAAGTTTACCTGTAATATTAGATGTTAATTTGATGCTTTGATCATTTCTGGTAAAATACCATAGAGACCAGGTGCCTTTTTTACCTTAAGAGTTTTTATTGCCGTCCGTCTATCTTCTACAGTAGGACTTTTGTTTTCAATTTATTTTTTAACAGGATGAGTTTCGTTTTGAAGCAAGTTTTGATAGTGGTAATTAAACTCTTCGATTTTAGAGGGTTGGTTTCGTGCAAGTTCTCCATCTTTTTTCATTGTTTTTCAGAACAAAATAATTTCCTCTAAGAAATGGATTGTTTGGCGTTTTACTTAACTGTATAGCTACTTCGTTTTCTATTGCGCTACATTTTGATTGAGATTCCAGTAACTTCATCTAGTATGTTTTTGTACTGAACATTTTTGTTCCACAAGACACTGGTGGGAAGTTTCTTCATAAAAGTAAAGTCCTGAAATGATTCTTTTTGAAATGTGTTTGCGTGGTTACTTGAAAGTTTAACAAGGAACGCTATATGATCTGACAAGTGAGAAAGTTCTTGTATTGATAGATATTGTACAACATTATCAGTAGTAAAAAGATTCTCGCTAGCCAAAACAAGGTCAACAGAGCTACGACATTTATATCCTATATATGTAAAATTCCCTTTTAAATCTCCCTCGTTTTCTCATTTAGGACTCTTAACCCACTTGCAATACAGAAATTCATGATTTCGTGTCCGAAATTATTCACTGAAATATCCATACTATTCCTTATGGTTAATTTAGAGTCAAGTATGTTTTCTTTCAAAATAAATCTAACTGGTGTGAAATCTAGCAAAGTTCCTATTCGACCGTTTAAACCCCGCGAGATATTTACTTGAAGATTTGTTATGCATTGAAAGGAATTTTTTCAAATTTTCCCTATAAAGCACAATAATACCCCCTGAGTTGCGACTTTTTCGCATTTTTTCCCCCTAAAGACATGTTCGATCAAATATCCACGGAAAGTTAAAAGATTTGATTTTATCTTCGTTACGCCAGGTTTCGCTTAGAAAAAGAATATCAAACTTGAAAGCTTCATTTACAACTATTAATATTCCAAAATCCTACTTTTATTAAACTTAAATCACTTGCCATAGTGCGTTTGTAAATAAAATATTTATAATACTAGTACTTATATTAACCAATATTTTAAAAATAAAATACCCTGTTTTTTTATAAGAACAGGGAAAATTGGAGTTCAAATCTCCACCTAAAGCAAATGAGTTATGATCTATCACTTTAATTTTAGCTGACGTGTTGCAATTGAATTTGATTGTGTTATTGATGTAATTCAATGTGCTGAAACTCCCGTTAGGATATGGAGTATTTTGCTTTAAACTTTTCTAATTGTTTGTAAATACCACAGATTTCGGTTCCAGTTTTTGAAAAAATATTGATTTGTCACTTTTAGCAATTTTAGTGGCGGCAATAATATTTTTAATGCTGTTTTAATTATTTGGTATTGACAGTTTTAATAAGCGTTTGCAAGGTATCAATACGTTCACTAAACTCTTTGTTCTCTTTTCTCAAGTCTAGTATGACAGATTTAATTGTGCTGATTTTATCTTTTTAAGTTTTAAAGGTCTGGAATATATTGCTGAGGACCTTGTAATTTTTTTAAAAGGGTTTTTCTATCATTTATCTCGTCTGTTAAAGAAACCTGCTCTAGCTAAACTTAAAATCTTTCTAAATTCTAATTTAAAGAAACCCCTAATTATAAAAACTTTTACTAAATTCAGTTAAAACGCACTGCTTCGATAAAATCTTTTACAAGTTGACGAGTACCATGGCCACTTGGATGTATAAAATCGAGTCGGTAGTATAGAGAAGAGTTTAAACGAATGTGTTATGATCTACCACTTTAACTTTAGCTGACGTATTGCAATTGAACTTGATTGTGTTATTGATATAATCCAACGTGCTGAAACCCCCGTTATCATAATTCGGAAGTATTCATGAAAATATATCTCCAGAGTTGGGTAACTGGTTTTCAATTAACATTAGTAGTTTTGTGATTTTCTTTAATACTTCATCAGGGTCGTCTTTTAGTAGGTGATTCGTTCCAACTTGAACATTTACATTCTTTGCTAATGTGTTAGGGTATTTTGCTTTAAACCTTTCTAACTGTTCATCAATACCTTTGGCTCCACTTTTTATAAAATTGATTGATTTGTCACTTTTAGCAATTTTAGTGGTGTCAATAAATTTTATAATGCTATCTCCGAAAATAATAAGGTCAAACTGCTCTCATTTTTCTTCGAAGTGTTCTTTGACTACTTTACCTCCCTTACCCATTACTTGCCAAGAACATCTGTTCTTGCTTTCTTCTCGAAAAAAGTTTATCGAAACCTTCTTGATCGATACAAATTTTCTCTATGCGTTCTTTTGTTTTAGCTATAGATTCATTTAATTCTTCTACTTTACTACTGAAGTCCTTTTGGATGCTTTTTACATTATTAGAGAGTGTGTTCAAATTAGATTTCGAAGTTAAAGGCCTTCACTGCTTAGTTTTAAGGTTTGCAATATTTTGTCTCAATTCTTTGGTATTGACAGTTTTAATAGCCGTTTGCAAGGTACGAATACGTTCACTAAGCTTCTTGTTTCCTTTTTCTAAATTCTAGTATGACAGATTTAAGTGTGCTAACTTCATCTTTTAAAGTTTTAAGGTCTGGAATATTTTGACGAGGACCTTGTATTTTTTTTTAATATGGTTTTTATATCATTTATCTCGTCTGTTAAAGAAACCTGCTTTAAGCTCAATCTTGCTGTTGAATGCCTTTTGATCTTTAGCACGAATACTAATTATTTCCCGGGATTGTGTAACTAAACTTATAGTTGCTGTTATAATTAAGGGTTTCTTTAAATTGGAATTTAGAGGGACTTTGATTTCTTTACTTTTTTATTTGCTTCTGATGGTTTTTCCTGATTCAAGTTTAATCATGGAATTAAAATTTCAGAGAAGGATTTATAATGTAATTAACTTCTTAGAACTAGCTCGTGGAAAATCCCCCTATGCTCAGCATAAGTAATTAGGTAACTCGATAATGTCAATCACATTAAAACTTTAGAGACCGATTAAATAAACAAAAGATCATATTTTTTCTAACTTTTATTTGACGAATAAAGCTGTTTAATTTCCGCTTCTATAACCAAGGATTTCCTTCATGTCTGCATATGTTCTTTTCATACTTTGTTAGATGTTTGTTAAAACAACATCATACTTTGCAGACTAAGAAAATTAACTCTTCCCTCAATAATCATTTGATATTGAAATATTGTTAGTAATAGTTTTTACTCTAAGAAAGCACTCTCTTAATCATTTTTACTTGCATTTGTTCTACTTTTTAAGAGGGTATTCGAAACATTTTCCTTTTCTACATTCGCTTTATTAATTTAGGAGATATGGACCCTCAAAGTTGTCGCAATGGTTTGGCTGACCATTTACAACTTTTATTTTTGAATAAATTGATTACCAGCTTAGATTTTATGTAATTAGTGAAATATTCAGAAGTCATTAGTTAAATAAATAAAAGAAACTAATGTTGTTATGATTCCTTCTCTACATTTAAGTTCCATGGTTTAATTCAACGTTTTAATTGTTGATCAGTGAATCTGCTTCGTTGTTTCCTTTGTAGCTGTTTTATTTGCGTGCTGTCTATTGTTCTTTGTAAAACTTCATGTGCTTTTTTTGACATATTTGTAGCCCCTTTTATGGAGAACTCTATACCTAATATTTCTTCTGATAAAGGAAGCATGTTTTCAATAAAATCTTTTCTATGGAAACGTGCTGCGATATTTACATTTCCATAAGTTTAAAAATTTATGACATGAATTAAGAGCCTGCGAAACTCCTGTCTAAAAATGCCACTTTTTAATATCGTGAAAGAAACTTTATATCCAGGCTGTCAAATAAACTCGATAATTTTGAATTTTATTCGGAAAAGTTTGGAGACAGTCTTGGGGACAACAATTTACGGAACTTTTCTCATTGCAAAAAATAAATGCAAAAAAAAGAATGACGGTGGCGCTAACTCTTGTGTTTAAGTACTTTCTGAGCAAAAATGTAAGCTATAAAAAGAAAGTCAGGCATCAAATATTGCGCAATAATTAGTATTTGATTAGAATATGTATGCATAGAAAATTCCGTGATTTTTAATTTTTATTAGATGGTGAAACCTAATTCCGACTAATCAAAGACTTCTTCAAAAGGATAACTTGTTTCAACTCACTTTCTTCAATTCTGGCATTTGTTAATTTTCAAAATAGTCTAAAACTTGAAAAACAGGAGCACTTTTGTGCGAGGGAAAGGGGTGACACATATATGTCTACACTTTTTAAGTAAAGGCATACAGGCATTTGGATAGAGATATTTTTTCTGTATCATATGTTTCAAAAGAAATATTGCAGCTTTTTATTAGACAGTGCAAAAAATGATCCACATGAGAAATTTAAAATTTCATCAAAAATCTTAATATAGTCAAATGTTTCTGCT
>JAYJMI010165197.1:0-10116 GCA_036873855.1 Sarsia tubulosa
ATTCAAGAATAAAAATCATTCAACGATTTTCTACAAAAAAATCTGGTCTTCTTTTTGTCCATTATTATAAAGATAATTCTAAATACTTATAGTAGCGATATTGGTATTGTAATACTTTCCCTATTTACATATTTTTTTACAATCCATATATCTTATTATCCTAACTATCCTAGCCATCCTCCCTATCCTGATAACCCTAACCGTTCTGACCATCATAACTATACTAACCATCCTTCTGATTCCTGATACCTGATTCCGCAATAATCAGCGATATTTTGTTGACAACCTCGTTCCCAGAATAGTAATTCGCTTATAGGCACTCAGTTAATACAAGGATTTAACTCCGCGATTTTTCAACAAACTCGCGAAGTTTAATAAACTCATCAAACATTGGCTATGGTAAACACATAAACCAACACTTTTCCTAAGTGAAGAAGAGTCTCCTGTGCTGTATAAATTATGCTGGATGCAATTTTTTTTGCGAGTAATTATGACGTAAGGTATAACTTTAGATAAGGTATAACACGTTTGTGACATTTTACTCAATAGTTTATACCGCAATAAACTTGAGCTAGTTTTTTTTAAGTTTTAGTTTGATATCAGTTTGAAACTAAAATACATGAATAAACATCTAAGATTGGTTCTCACTTATCGCCGTAACGCTTAAGCTACGATTATGTAAAGGATTGCAGTTTTCGTAACATAAGCCTTAAAACGCTAACAAGTGTGAGAACCAAGATTTAAAAACTTTATACACTCGAAACTTATAACAAGTATGAGCTTTATCCTCGCACATAATTTTTGAATCGCGAAAGTTCCTCCCATTACCCTCGTAGATATATACTTTCTGTTTTTCTCCTCGTTTTTTTTTTCTCCTTTATGGTAAAAACGAGGATTTGATAAAAATGTGATTGGTTGTTAAATCTCACCGAGATCAGTCATTATTTGAGGTGTTTTGCCCACTACGAAGGAGAGTGCCGTTTAAACACGATGTTAAGTTGAATTAAACACGCAGACTATATTAGTTGATGAGCTAAATTAGACCAGATATTAGTGGATATGCCAGTGGATCTCCTCTTTAATTTTAGTTAAGTTGAGCCAGAACTTTTATTCAAATTTTTCCTAATCACTGTCCATATCATGCAGAACATGAGCAGTATTTTAAAAACATGTAAAAAGACATTAAAAGACCTTCCATTAAATAAAACAAAATATTAAAACCTTTACATCAACGTTATAGGATCAAATACTACACTTTTAATAATATATATCATTGTACAAAATTTCAAATGAATTGGTACTTTGCAGCATGAGATATATATCATCTTTGATATCATGCATAATATCAATTTCGCACAAAAAATATTATTCTAGGAAATTAACGCGCTAGAAAATTAACACGGTTTTTTTAAAATTCGAGTTAATTTTATATACCTTAATTTTCTAGCGCGTTAATTTTATAAGGGGGTAATATCATCAGGCGTTAATTTTATCTGCATAATTTTTCGAACTTTTTTAACAAAAAAAAACGTACTGAAAAATGTTTTTCACTTGGTTTGACCCGAGGTTTCGCCGTCAGTTTCCGTTGCTTCACATGCCCCCTCATCTTCGTCAAAGACACTAAAAACATGAAAGTTGTGTTTTGTTTGTTATGCTAAAGTCAGGCGAAAACAGGTGCAACATTCAAGATAAAACAATCATCTCAGGAGAAGTGCGAGAATACACGTTATACACAAAGACACTTCTCCTGAGATAATTGAATGTTGGACCCGTTTGCACCTGGCTCAGTTTGTAACGTTAGAAAAAAAGTACTTAGCAAAAATTCGTGTTAATTATACAGACTTTGAAATCTATTTGCTTGATTCGTGTTAATTTTATCGGAAAATTAAGGTCAATGGTCTCCATTCGTGTTAAAATCATCGCGCGTTAATTTCCTAGATTAAGGTAGATTAGATTGGTTTATTTTCTGTTTATAAGTTTTACAATTTGACTCCATAATGTTTATAATACCGTAGTTAATCAATTTATAATTTGTAGTAGAATATACGATGTTTGATAATATGTGAAATCAAAAATATTTATTTAAACACGGGGAACTCGTAGAGAACCGTTAATATAGGCACCATATGTTTAAAGCGCCTTAAAAGAAAAATTATTAAAAACTAGAATTTAAATTCTTTCTTGTCTTGTTTTTTAGGAAATGAAAATACAAAATTGATTTAATTCGTTAGAAAAAGTTGTCAATTATATTGTCACAATTAAAAATAGCTTTTTTTGATTTCTGTTTTGAATTTTAAGAAGTTTTCAATATTGTGAATTGAATTATCAATAGATAAAAACTTATTCCATATATGTGGAGCACGATATGTAACCTTAAATCGCTCTTGTTTTGTTTTACAAGCAGTTTTACTTAGTTTTTTGTTTGTATGTTTTTATATATGTGTGTGTACTTGTCGTTTATGAATTTTATATTAGTTGACTTAAATTAGCCCTATCATTTTATGTTAGAGAGCTATATATAAGAACATGTATTTATGTATTTTTTTAAAACCTCATTTTGTCAACTGTAAATAAAGTGTTAATAATAATAATAATAATAAAGGTTCTTGTAGAACACCTTTTAATCGAGTATTGTATTTACTGGGTGGTTTTAAACTATATAGATCGAAAAAGAGATAGAGGGACATTTCTGGATCTTGCATTTAAAATCGACTTTTTGATCTCAGTTACCTGCAAACAAAAATTTTCGGAATAATGACACTTATGCCAGTTCGAAGCCTTTATTTAGTTCTTACTTTGTGCAAAAAAAGGAAAAAATAATAATGAAGGGATCTTGAGATATTTTGAAAAATGTTGATTTTTGGGCTAATTTTGACCTTTTGATCCCAATTTTAGGGAAATATCATTTTTCATCATTTATTGTCCTTTAACTTCATGCAAAAAATCAGAAAAAAATAATGAGCGGTTTCTGAGGAAACGTGTTACGGACGGACGTACATACAGACAGAGCTGAATTTATAGGATCCCTTCGGCAAAGCCGGGGAAACTATATTTTTTTAGATGGTATAATTTCTTGTTGGATACTATAATTTCATTATTTACAAGAAAATAATTTTTCTGGAATATTGCAAAATTTGAGCAATAATAAATGGGAGACAGAAAAACTTGACAACAAAGGGAAGAAGAACGAAGTTCATATTGTAAACCTTTTGTGCAATCATATCTTTTAATTAAAATTATAAGAAAAACAATTTTCTTACTTATCATAAACTAATACATTTATTAAATAAACAACAAATTAATACGTAGAAATATCCATAAAGAAAACAGTGTAATAAAAAAACTTTAACTTGTCTAAACAAAGATATGTTTGTGTTACTTGAAGCTATTTACATTAATAATAAAGATATCTACTAACAACGATAAGCAATTCAAAACAGTTGCGAAAAAAATACGAAATTTCATAATTTTGGATTATTTATCGAAACATCAGAGTGTTACGTAATATTATTATTTGATCAAATCTGAAAATCCTATATTATTTGATCACGTGTTTTTACTAAATCAAATGGTTTGCATATTCTGTTATCTTACTTGACGACATTGTGATCACACTGTCATATGAAAACAGGATTAAATAAAAACAGGATTAAATAAAAAACAGGTTAAACGAGAACCGGAAATCACTGATTATAAAACGTTTTTATCAAAACAACTGAACTAAAACTAAACGAAAGAAAACAGTGACGAATAAAAGCATTTCTTTGTTGCATGAATTCTGAATTTTTATATATTTTATAAAACTGTTTTTTCTAAAAATAACTGCTAAAAGCACCAAAAAAAAATTTAACAAATAAAAGAAACAAATTCTAACTCATTTTAATGTTATTTGAATCATTTTTAACAATTTCATGAGTATATTATTTCTTCCTTCAAGCCATACCGACAACTTCTGACTTTTACTGTAGCTAAAAAATATATATAATTCAAGATGTGAGACTATTTACCAATTTTTAATTTATATTTGTCAATCCAAATAGTAAACGTTATATTATCGTATTGCAAATGCGTATTTTTGTCATCAAATTCTTCAAAAAAGTGTATCTACACTTGTTGGTAGCCTCTGCTATTCTTTCTTCTACCGATTAAATAAGCAATCAAGACAATAACAATAAGACCAGCTAAAGCACACCCAACAGCAATTGGTACAATGCTACTTGTTTGTGAATCATCAGTTTTCGCTGGACACATCATAGCTGCAATAAAAATAAACAATTCATTGATAACAGCTTCAAGACAGTATAAAAGCCAAAACAGTATAAAAGTAAAGTAATTATTTATACAGTGGTACCGTCGGACGATAAATCAAATTAAAATTCTAGGCCTTCAAACAATGCTTTTCAAGATGATTGAGATCTTCTTCATTTCCGACATATATTTTAAATATATATTTTTAAAAAGCATAATTTTTTTTCAGATTCTAGTAGTTTGGTTTAGATCATCGCTTAGAAGTTCGAAAGATAAAAAAACACATTCAAACAAAAGATTCTTCATTGCTTTTTTAAAGATATTGAAAATCCAATAAAAAACAGATCAAATAACAACTTTATTCCATTCCACTAAAAATATTTTTTTTCGTGATGATCTCCACCAACCAAGAAGAAAATGGAAGAAAATGAAAGAAAATGTCAATATCTTAAGAATTATCAAATTTGAGCTTTTGACCCTGTTTCCATGGAAACAAGAATTTTGCTAAAAAATCGAGCTTTATCACTTTTCTACATTCATGACCCTTTAACTTCATGCAAAAAATCTGATGATCGTACTGAACCAATAATTGTATGGAACATTGAGACAGTATTGTTCAATTAGCAACATAAAATCTCTTTCTGTAGGAATATCAAGAAGAATTTCTATCCAGTTCACTAACAATAGAAACTTATCACAACACTGTTGCAATACTTACCATTTTCAAAAGGTTTTCCACTTGCAAATGGTTGAATTTTAATGGAGGCAAAATCTACAGTAATATTTTCCTTTGATGGACTATTACTGACTAACACTAATTTATGATCACGTTCGCAAGCATACGATTGGTTGAAAGTTCCTCGATAAAGTTTATCATTGCTGTCAGCTTCATATTTACCTGTTGCTGATACGTTACCTAAAGAATTATAAAGGGATAAATTATTTTACAGTTGACCTGGGGGAAACAATTTTTTTGGACAATAAACCATATATTTGACCTCGTTATGCAGCAAATGAGCAGCTTTTGATGTAGTCCTTGATTGTTTCCGTTCCTAATAACTTTACTAAATAACTAAAAAATTGGATTTACAGAATATATAATTCAATGTATTATCTTTAATCAGAAAACTGAATACTGTTCCAAAAAAACTGATACTAAGAGCTAGTATTCTTTTGTTGCAAAAACTTTTCTAATATATTAACCTATTATATTACACCAATGTAAGTCCACCTTAAACACCTTTTTTGAATGAGATAACTCTTGGTTAATTAACAACTAGATTTCATGCTTAAAGAGAGAAACCAGTCATATTAACAGTTAATTTTTTTTTAAAAAAATATTATTTTTGTGGGTTTCAGTTGAATGCATTCTTTGATAACTACTATAATTCTATTTTTTAATGCAATATTCTTCCTATGAAATTTTTTAACACTACATACCTAATTTTACCATTACTTCGGATAAAAACCACATTTCACTATTGTCGGTAAACTTTAACATGAATGTAACAGCTTTACCCCAAGTGATAGTAATATCTGAAGCATTGGTATTGTTACTGTAACAATGTCCTGTTACAACTCCACCATCTTGAGCTAGTGGAATAGTGTTATCTTCACTCTAAAGTAAAATTAAAATGGTTTGCATGTATAATTATAAAGATGGCTAAGATTACTATGAGATCGATAAGAGACTAACTATTAACATTGTTTGACCATAAAACTTGTAATGAATAAACAGGATAAAAAGAGTGAAACAAGAGCCTGCAATCTATAAATTGATTCCAACTTATTTAGATTTTAGAAAAGATAGCTTTTGTTCAAATTATATATATTCTACATAGAGAGATATGCAGAAAATTGGACAGAGGGGGATTCTTATGTCACATTAAGCGAATACCCCACGATGCACAACCAGCAGTTGGAATCCCTCTATTCTAGATTTCTGCACGAAGGGGAAGGGGAGCCAGTGATATACCACAAATTCCATATATATCTTTTATAACATACCTTGTTGTTCATTGATGTGATTATGTTGATATTTCCTTCAACAAAGACACAACCAGTTCCATTTTTACCTGGAACTTCAAAATGAGGTACTGGTTTTGGTGTTGTTGTTGGTTTAACTGTGGTAGTTGTTGTTGTGGGTGGATTGGTAGGTGGTACACTACTGCTCATCATAGATGTAGAATGCATACTAGCGCTTGGTGATATAGCATGATGACTCGGAGCAAGTACGGCTGATGTAGCTACAGGTGTAGTTGCATCGGGTATAGCTGGTGTTTCGGAATGTGCAGTATGATGAGATGATGGAAGTGCCATGGGAGTTGATGGTGCAAGCAAGTGGCTACTTGCATCACTTTGACTGGCACTCACGACATCAACAACTGAAGATGCAGATACTAAAATAAAAATTACTTTTTAAAAATCAGTTTTAACCAATAAAGTAAGAAGTACTATTCACACTTATTTAGAACCAATTGCCCAGGGTTGAAATAAAGATAACTGGAAAAATTTTGAGAGAATCTGATTTCAGACTCAATTCATATATTTGTAAAAAAGTAGTTACACTATTTGTTTGTCAGAAAAATTGTCCAAGATACGAATTCAACATTAAAGTTAAAGAAAGTATCCATTGTTAGACATTTCAGGAAGAAGCCTGGATCAACTGAAAAATCAAAATGAAGAGAAAGTTATTGAATTTTTGATTGCAATAAACTGCCTTAAAGGTTGTGATCGCTTTTAATTTTTTTTCTTTATTGGAAAGAGAACAAAATTAAATTCAACTATTTTTTTATTTCACATTAAAATTTTGTTTTGTTCAGGATTTATGAGCATTATAGTTAAATTATGGACCCCTGTTCTTCTCAAATCTGTGACATCATCACCAGCCTAGAACAATAATGGGCAAGTACACAATCTCTTGTAAATGGAGAAGGAAAAATAGCTGGGCAGTGAAATTCTCAGGGTATATGTAAAATCAAAGTACCTTTCTATTCCATATTTATAAAAGTCTGAGCACCAGTTACCAGTCTTATTAACATTTTGAATAAGGAGCAATTACCCCAAAATGGTCCAATTAACTAATTTAAAATTTATGATAGTTTTGCTTTACTGTAAGGTTCCTAATTTCATAAAAGACAAGGGATAACAAGGGATGGATTACCAGTGGACTCCCGGAATATATTATTTTTAAAAATATGAAAGAAAATGTCAATATCTTAAGAATTATCTGACCTTTTGACCCTGTTTCCATGGAAACAAGAATCTTCCTAAAAAATCAAGCTTTATCACTTTTCTACATTCATGACCCTTAACTTCATGCAAAAAATCAGAAAAATCTGATGAACGGTTCCTGAGATAAATGCGTTCCAGAGGCACGGACGCACGCACGGACAAGCCTGAATTTATAGGACTCCTGTCGGCAAAGCCTGGAGTCCATTTACCAGTGGAACCCCGGCAATAAATTTTTGAAAGAAAAGATAACAACAACTAAAATAATCAATCTCATCATGCAGCAAATAAGCATGATTGAAATAAAAGTGCAGAACAGTATTTTGATAATCAAAAAAAATAAAATAACACTGACCATTGCACTTCCATTAATAAAATAAAAAACTTTATAATGAACAAATATCACAAATTTGACTCTTTGACATGCAGCAAATGAGCAGAATTATGAAGAAAATACATGATCAAATACTACACTTTAATAATATCTATCATTGTACAAATTTTCAAATGAATCGGTACTTTGTAGCACGAGATATCATGTAAAATATCAACTTTGCACAAAAATTTGACTTTTTGATCTCAGTTACCCGCAAACAAGAATTTTCGGAATAATGACACTTATGCCAGTTTGAAGCATTCATTTAGTTTTTCATTTACCCAATTTTAGGAAAATAAGAATTTCAAAAAAAATTGGGCATCGTCACTTTTGTTCCTTTATGAGAATGTAACTTTATGCAAAAACTCAGAAAAAACCTAATGACCGGTTTCTGAGATCTCAGCTGAATTTATAGGATCCCTTTCGGCAAAGCCGGGGATCCAAAAAGTTTTAAAATAATCGATTCAATAAATATGCTGATATCAGCGTTTCTAATATTACAAAAAAGTACTGGTAACTAGTGCCTAGACTCCAATTTAAAAATTTCTTGATATCAATTACAAAGGTAATTAGATTCTACATATATCCTGAAAATTTCACTACCCAATTATTTTCCCTTCAAGATATAATGTGACAGATTTGAGAAATATGGGGGTTCATAATTTTACAAAAATGCTAAAAATGCTCCTGAATGAATGAAAACTTTGATGTGAAATAAAAAAATGTTAAATTTAATTTTATTCTCTTACCAATAAACTAATAAAATCTAAAAGTGTTCACAACCTTTAACATCTGCCTTGATATGTGAGACTATTTTTAAAACAATTTATCTATTGAATTTAAGACATTATATAATATGGTATGGGAAAAGAAAACAGAACTTGGAATTTGACACCATAGTAGTATAAAAAAACTATTTTTTTATTATATACTCAGTCCCTATTCTAGAAATAAGGAGCATTAATTTTTTACAATTTTCTTCTAAAGAGTGTATTTAAATTTGATTGAAAATGCTACTTTTTAGTAATTTTGTTTGTCAGACCCTCTTTTTTACAAAGTCATGATTACAAGAATCATGATTACAAGTATCAATAAAAACGTAAAAAAACATATGCATAAAATCACTATTTTCACAGATTGCATTAACACAGAAGAAAACAAATTTGTAAAAGATAATACTTTATACTGTATGACTTGAATATCAAACTACTCAAAACTATCAGTAAATATATTAATTTTTATTTAGCTTCGAGACTTTTTCATAGTATTGTAGTAACAAAATGAAAGTATAATGAGTGTTTTTTCTACATAGTCAGAATATCTGGATAATCATCTAATAATGCATACTTTCCAATTGATAATCAACTTGAAATTCTTAATTGGCAATAATAAAAAGACTCATTATTTGATTTACAAAGTTTTGTTCGTTTTTACTAGCAAATAAAATAGCAACTTAGTAAAACATCTGTTTGAGAATTTAGGTGGGGATCATTTTGTGCCTAACATTTATATATTGGAAGAATACTCAAATATATGTGAATTCAGAGTACAGGAAAACCAATGACTCAGCCAGGTACTTGACAACTTCATAGTCAAATTTGAAGTAATTTAAATAAAATTCAACTTTGTGTATGCATGTTTACGAACACAGTGTCATGCTTCAACAGGAGGATTCAAAACATATGAACCGAAAAATATTGTAAATAATTCAATATCTGCATAATGATTTGTTGTCATCATGTTTTAACTTGATTGCCCAAGTAAGTAGCATTAGCCAAACTCATAAATAATAAAAATATTTCAAAGTTTGTTTTTAAAAGATTGTATATACTTTACTGTATGTAATTGAGAAAAAGTTAATAATTAAATTATTTTTTTTGTAAACAAACTAAAATTGCTTTTAGTATAGCTTTTTTTATAGCTTTAAAACTACAGCCATAGATAAAATAAAGACCTTGATTTCCTTTTTAGTAAATAAAGTTCAGAACTTTCGATTTAATTTGTGTTATCACAGGCTCACATAAAAACATAATTACACTTTATAAAATGAAATGATTTACTGAAACAAAATAGGCAGTAAATCTAGATTGAGACTGAGAAAACCAAACTCTTTGGGAGATTTTGTTAGGCGACACCAATTTGATTTCGTGTTGTGCGGATAAAATGATAAAAAAGTTTGGGTCAGACGGTCGGCAAAAAAATAAAAATAATATTTACTTTTTAATAAAATACATCAATTTTTCTCTGTAATATAATATGTT
>JAYJMI010165308.1:0-10116 GCA_036873855.1 Sarsia tubulosa
GATAGGGTTGTAATATGATGATACATAACAGAAAAGTATCTTTAAACTCTTTCAAACAAAATATTTAAAGTTTTTTTCAAAAACAAAGCCCCCGGAATTTCCTCCTCAAATACGATTTTCATTCAAATTCACAAGCAGGAATATAGGATTGTTGATAGTAAAAATTCTAATGGAGAAAATTTACGGCTTGGCCAGAAGCGCCCAGTCTGAGTTTTCGATTTCAGAAAGCCAAAGCAGCTAGAAACTGTTTCTGGTAAAAATTATTGCTTTGAAAAAGTTAAATTGCTTAGAAAACTAGAAAAGAGTGAAGAACTTAGATTTTTTTACAAAAAGGCAATACTTTCGATGGAGAACGTACCTGTGGTAGATAAAAACAATCAACATTTTAATTTTCATTATTTTGAACCTTACTTTAGGCAGTGAGGTACGTAAATTGAACTAAACCTTTTCTTTATTTTTAATAAATTTTGAACGGCTGGAATGAATTACGGTAATTTTATTGACTTAAAAAAGATAAGTAAGATTAGTTTAGATTAAATTATTTTTGTTCGAACGAAAGTAGCGTAAATATTAGTCAGATATAAGCAAATATTCCGCTTGAGAATAGAAAAACATTGAAATTCGGTGCCTCTTTTATTAATCTTATATCAAGCAAATTTAGAAAATAAAACTCTAGTTAGATAGTATCACATATGTTTATTATTATCATGCAATGATTATTGTTATTATTAAAAAAAAATGAACATGTTAAAAAAGCGGCAAAATGATTGACCAGCTGACTGAAGCATGTTCAAATAAAGAGTTTCAAGAGATGTTAAAGATGTAAACAATAATACGGAAGTGTTAATAATATAAACTGAAAAGATTACCAGAAAAACTGTTAATTTAAAAAACTGAAGCTAGAGGAATAATTAACATGATTGACCATTATAATAATAAAGATTTATACAGTTTTTTATTGGAAGAGTTAGAGTTGAGCTTAGTGGTAGTTTAGCTAACCTGCTTTACTATAAATAGTGTCATTTTTGTTGGTTTTCTGAAAACTGTTTTGTATAAAAATTCGAATTAGAGAAATTCGAAAAATAACTAACTGTAATAAAATTATTTTTTTAAAAAAAATCTTGCTTATAGTTTTTTGAAATCTTGCATATAGTTAAATCCGTGATACTCTTTCATTCCAAGAATCTTTTATGAATATAGACTATAAGAACATCGTCAAATGTAGATATGTCTTGATAAGTAGTCTAGATGATTATACTATATTGATTTTTTGTTTTTATTTACAATTTTTATTTTGTTTATTTATGTTTTAGCGCCATTCTTTTTCTCTGTTTTTCCTAAAATATCTCATGGCTCTGATCCTAAATTCCTTGTTCGACTGGCTCCAATACCTATTCTCCTTTACGCTTTAATTTATAATGCCTTTAACCTAATTTTAGTTTGCATTTGCCAGCAAGAATCGTGCTGCTGCAATCATTAAGGGTATTTATATATTTAATAAAAATAATCAAAATTTTACCTTTAGCCACGCATGTGAAGTTAACCTCGATGTATTTCGGTGTTGCTACACATGGGTCATACCAAGTTACTCTGCCACACTCGTCTTTTACAGAACCGACTTTAACATAAGTAAATAAAAAGTCCGTCGATAAGACTTATATAATATTGCAGAAACTTATTTATCTCTGTTAATGAACGAAAAATAGAGTTTACGAAAATAAAGCCAGTTCAAAAATGGAAAATTTTATTGAATTATTTGGAGCAACTTACTTTAGTAAAGGAAACGAGGTACTAATTTTTTACTTACGAGCTCTAAACGCACATTTAGTTTCATTATCACACAATATCTTCCCGTTGATATCTTGTTTCTTGTTAATTGTTTCATTCACGCAATTTGGGTTACTTACGTAAAAATTAATCGAATTACATATTTTAACACCAATTCGACCAAACCAAAACTTCTTGATATTTAAAACAGCTTTACAAAGTAAAACAAAGTTTAAATAATAACGTTGTATTTTTTAAGTTTTGAAATATAAATAAGTTTATTATTAACGAATTTAAAGACTGAAAACAAACTAGTAATTAGTTTTTTTATAGTTTTTTTTGTTGGGTATCAGTTTGTAAAACTGCAGAACAATTGCTAAGAAATCTTGAAAATGCAGGGCTAAAAATGTTCTAAACTTCGATTTTTTTAAATCTCTTATTTATCTTTAAAAAATAGATAAATAATAAATATCATAGAATCAAATCTTTTTTAGTCAGGTATGTTAGCTAGCCCATTTCAAGCCCTATTTTCAAAAATATTGCATGAATAAGGATAAGTATTTCTTACTTCCTTTATCGGAGCATCCAATAGTACCACTTCTACCTGAGCATAATCGAAGAAAGCATTCTTCATTTGTTCTACAGAATAAACTACAATTGCCATGGCAAGCTAAGTTAAATAATAGAAAAATAGCTACTTTAAAAACACTAAAACCAGAATATACCGACAAAGTACCTCAACTAAAAAAAGCAACATGTAAACCTTAAATAAAATGGCAGTAATGAAACGATGATAGTAGCTATGAAAAAAACCATGTAGATAAAGTTTGACTTGTTTATTAGATAGAGAGTTCCAACAATGGTTTATAATAAACTAGTAGGATTTTATAAAGCTCAGAAAAATTTATAGTTTTTATTTAGTTAAAGAAGAATGTGCGATAAAAGTAAAATAATTTATAATCCCTTAGTTTCTTAATAAATTCTCCATTCTCCTAAAAAATTGTTTGAGTTCCAAGTCGTACCAATTACTTAAAATAAATCTAAGTAACTTACTCTTTTCCTTTGCTACTTCAATTATGCTGACTTGCAATAATATAAAAATACAGCAGAGATACAACCTAAATAAATCCATCATTTAATATTATAACTAGTTTCGTTTAAAAGCTTTAACCCTACAAAGGTTGCGCTAATTTGAAGTTAGATATGCTGAGTAGGGACCGATTCGTCATAAATTGGCAATTGTAGTTTAATTTTAGTTCAATTGCCCCCCTATAACTAGACCCCCAAAAACTTTTCAAAATAAATATTTTTGATCCAAAAATTTCAAAAACGTGGTTATTTGATAAATATCAAAAAATTTAGGACATGCAACATTATCTCGAAAAAAGTTATTAAAAAATAATAAAATAAGTGTAAAAAGGTAACCTCATTATAGAGTATTTGATAATTCCTGTTGCTTTTAAAAGTGTCTTAAGGCTTGTCTTACGTCGCTAAGCGAGAACTAAGCTTTAACGAAAAATTATAGAAGCTTGTTTCATTTAGTTAAAATGCCAAATAGCAGAAAGGACGGTTAGATGGTACTTTAATGATTATGATATTGATTCACAAGAAGTTTTTAGTTCTGGCGTAAATCATTCAACTATATTTAATTTTCGAGACCATTTCCTACAAAACTTGGAAGAATCAAAATATTTTTCTATAGTTTGTCATATTAGTTTTACATTGTTTGTTTTTTTCCAGTCTAGCCAGAAATCGTGTCAAGGTATTGTGGTAACCAGGATGGCCTCTTTATGAGTTTTCTTTGAGAACGAGTTGAATATCTGACACTTTTGTACTTGTGGCGATCTTAAAACTTTTTCTCACATTACACGTAAGTCCATAATTATTACAGTAAATAAACAATGAAGAAAATAATCTTGACTCATAAACATGATCGGCACTGCGTGAAGACAAAAGACCTTTTACTGGCTATATTCATTTACCTTTCTTTCAACAATAGAGAAACAGGATACTAAACGTAGTTAGATAGCTTGTTGAAGTTGGCACCTTCTACTAAAAGTAGATTTTGAAAAGAAAAGTTTATTTACCTGTAGTAACTACTTCGATAAAAAGAAGTACCACAATAACCTGATAACATGTCGTTCTTTATTTAATGTTTGATCTAAATTGATAGTTAAAGTATGTTAGTGAATGAAATAACATTAGCTTTTATAACAGTTTATACTACTGCGCTGATCTTCCATGAGTTCTTTGATTGTTATTTGATAGTTCAACGAGACCAGTAAGAGAAAGAAACAATTATCTTAAATGAAAAATATGAGTGGTATTCAAGATGAAATGAAAACCTTTTGATGTTTTCAGGTAATTTTTTTATTGTACTAAGCGATGCAATTAACAAACTAAAGTGATGAACACATGGAGGCCAATAGCAAATTTCTATGTGTAGTTTCTAAGATATTTGAATCTCAACTCCGCTAAACAAAAGAAACCAAGTAGAAATTGAGAGTTTTTACAAAGTTTAATTGTTTTGATATTTAATCCACAGAATCGAATGAGTTGAATATTATCAGCTTTATTGGAATTCTAAATGCTATTTACAATACACAACTGTCAATAGGATTCACAACATGATTTTACGTAAGTACCTTTAAAATACAAATATATTTATTCTATTTAATAGGTTTCTTCTTAGATTTATTTAATGATATGGTATGAAATTACGGTATCGAAGCCTTTCAAAACCTATAACCACACATTAAAACACACAACAAAAGCATAATATAAAACAAATAGACAATAGTAAACATACTTTATAAAATATTATATAAGTTTATAACGTTAGTTTAACCTCAGGTAAGAAAATTCCATTTTTATTCAAGCAATGGCATAAAAGTAAGTACAGACAGAAGTTCCTTATATTTGCATCAGATAAAGGAGTTGCGGATAAGTAAAACGAAAACAAAGACATGCACAAAATTGGTAGCCAGACAAACCAAATATTAAAACACTTGTGAGATGTTTTTCATTGCCGATAATTAAACTTAACCTTCTAATTGAAACAAATACAGCTCGATATAAAAATGCTACACTAAGAGAACGCTATACAGCTCACAGTTTTCAGTTGGAATCCCTCTAATTCCAGATTTCTGCACGAAGGAGAAGGAGTGCCAGTGTTGAATCACAAATTTCGTGCTAAGAGAATCCTCACTTGTCACACCGCATATTACGGTATATTCTATATTGAGAGATATGCAGAAATTCTGGCCGAAGTGGGGTTCGAACCCACGACCTCCGTGTCAGTACCACAACGCTATATCTAACTGTGCTACCCGGCTTTGACTTGAACGACTTATGTCATTACAAGCTAATGCAGAGCGAGTCACAACCGGAGGCTCGAGTCTAACTTCAGCAGATTTCTGCACGAAGGAAACGGGTAAGGCAGTGATATATCACTAATTCCATACTCCCAGTGCTGGGAGGATCCTCAACCGGTCACACCAAAAGTATGGTATATATATTCTATATGGAGAGATATGTGTATTCTATATATTCCTTTAGGCCCAATAAAATCTTACCTAACGGAGACTTTCTTTTACCAGTTCGAAAAACTTGATAAAACTTAATATTTTTGAAGCGCTTTATAAAGGTAAAAATTGCTGATACGTAATTGCTGATAATGCTGATACTTAATTGCTGATAATGCTTATACGATCGAAAGTGATAATATTTACAAATCTTTTTTTATCAATAAGCAAATATAAATGTATTCAACGACCAAATATTTATTTAAATAACTACGTTTCTACGGCATTTGAAAGTAGATTCTGGGAAAAAAATACTTTCTCTTATTGAGAAATATAAGGTTTCACATTTTCAAGAATAATATTATTATTTTGTTAATTGGGTTACGCTCAGTAAATATTATTTCATATTACGAGTTTCGAAAGTAACTTTTGCTCCAACTAGCTACTGTTTGTTCTTTATGGCGTAGATTTTCCGCTATGAAAAGATAACTGTTGTATAAAATTAAAGTATAGCTTTTTTGGGAATATCTTTAAGTCCCTATAAACAGTTGTAACTAAATATAAAAGTAAAAACGCACTTACTTTTGTAAAGTTTTTCCATTCCTAAAGTATGTCCGTTCTTTTAAATAACAAAAAATATAGCAAATTTTATAAAAACAAACACATATCTAATACAGTTAATAACGCTAATTTTATTTCCGCTATGTTTTTTGTATTTTACCCTAGGGAAATCTAATTTTTGAAGAATTAGCGTGCAGAGGTTCCTACTGGATACTAAGTTAGGTTATCGCACTTAGTTTTTATGTATCGTAGTTACTTGTGGTGAAAGACTTGATGAGGTAGTGTAATAAGTAGTAAACTAGCGTTAATAGTATACATGTCACTATTCGCCATTCTTCTGTTCTCTCGATGCAAGTTATCAAAAAAATTTGGCAAAAAAAACTTAACTACAACTTTCAATAGTAAGAAATGACAATTTTTTGGAAGCTTATGGGTTAGGTAAAAAAGTCTAATTTTTATGCTGGACTATTTAACACTACGTAAACAAAAAGCACGAAATCATCCTTTAGTTCATGGTTTAAAATTCTAAGGGGAGTTTCTCAAAGATCTATACTCGGACCTTTGATTTTAATATTTTTATAAATGATAACACGATTTACTATTGAAAAAAAACAAATCAGCGAAGTAATGAAAAACCTTTCTCATGACATGAAGATTTTGCTAGATTGTTTCAAAATTAATTCTCTGAAAGAAAATCCTGATAAGTTCCAACTCATGATTTTGGGGGAGAGATCAACTAACAAACAAAAGCTAATTTTGAATTCTATAACGATTACAGAAAGTGATCAAGTTACTCTTCTCGGAGTTACAATTGATAAGAAGTTGACTTTCGAGAACCATATTAATAAAATTTGTCGTATCGCAAACTATAAACTTCATGCTCTTAGACACATAAGGAAAGAAATAAGTCAAGAAAAGGCAAAAAAATTAGCCAATGCTTTTATGAATAGTCAATTCAATTACGCTACTTTAATTTGGATGTTTACTAATCAGACTCTATATAAAAAAATTGAGTAAATACACCATAAAACTCTCAAAATTAACTTTGAATGTGATGATGAATATGAGAATCTACTATCTTTAACTAATGACGTTTCTATTCACCAACGTCACCCACATTAGATTTCTCGCTACTTAAATTTTTATAAGCATTAATAATCTAATCTAATCCGAAAAGTTCAAATGCTGGTCTTACTAGAAGCTAAATCAAGGCAATTTGGAACAAATAGTTTGCATTTTCGTAGTAAATTACTCTGGAATACAATTCCAAGCGACATTAAATGTTCTAATTCCATAGGTGAATTTAAAACAAACTAATAATTTATGGAAAAATCCATTGTTTATGCATAAAGCTATTTATTTGCTTTTCGCATAGATTTATAAATGTATTACTTATTATTATATATGTGATATTTATTTTGTTGGATTTAATTAGCTTACGCTATTTCTTGTATTCCAACGTTAAAAAAAGATTTAAATAAAAGCTACAGAGCATATTGTTTTTACTTCAAAGTTCAATTCATCTAAGAGCTGCGTGGCTTAAGACAGATTTCAATTTATAGTGTATAAAAATTTTAAATCTAGCACGGCGCAGAGTGTTAGACCTATTTAAACTGGGCTATTTATCCTAAATATAATTTTATTGCGCCCCCTACTTTGAAATCTCAGAAACTATAAACGCTATAACCATAAAAATACTAAAAAGGGGAATAGAATCGATTTATAATTTCTATCATAATATTTAAGAATGTTTATAAGAATGTTCATTAAAAATAAGCAATTGTAAATCAGCAATGACAACTGTTACCCAGTGACAAAATCGTAAATCTTTAATCAACGTAGTTGGTTCTTGTTTAATTTTGCTTCGTCGTGTATAATGTTATAATCGTCGTCATACTTATATTTATTTAATCGTGATAGAGTCTTATGCTTGCGAAGAGTTTCTTTAGTGGGTGTATAATCGTAATACTAAGAGTTGGCGATATGTGATAATTCAGCTTTTAACATACCAGCCTCTGCATTACTTTATCTTTTCATACAGTGATGAATTAGCTCAAACGAATTTAAAATGTCTTACTTAATCTTTGGCGGTATTGCAAAATTTAACCCAAGTTGTAAGATATCTGATTCGTCTGTTGTTAAACGATACGATGATAAGTAAGTAATAATGCGTTTCTTTTCAAACGTTAGTGGGATGTTATTCGTTAAGTTAATTTCTTAAAGAGAGATTTTAAAGTTTGCTTAGTATCTTTTTCGATGTTTTTCTTTGTTGCTTTCCATGCAAAATAGAAGTCCAATGATGATAGAAGAAATCTATTCTATCATCAAAAATATCTCTATTTATTTTTTTGACATTCGTATCAACTTTTTATGTTTCTCTGTCAAATATTTTAAAAATCATTCTTACTTTTAGAACATCAGTATGACATCCTACGTTTTACTATAAATGAAATTAGTGAAATTACATATCGAAAAATGATCTTATTAAAGATTCATCTATATTTTACTAATCGTTACATTTTAGCATTTAGTGCAGCGATTTAAAAAAAAAAACGTATTAGACGTGACAAACTGGCGATGGAACAAACTAGTTAAATATTCATCTCTGCATGATCCTGAATCAAGTATCCAAAGAACGCAAAGAGTTGATAAAATGTCGACGAAAAGCGAATTGTAGCAGTAATTCTCGCAGGGAAAAATGCGAATCTACCATGCACAGAGTTGTGCTTGTGTAGTGGTGGTTGTTCTTAAGCTTACTTATTATTAATATGCATTACTTTATGTTGGAATTGATTTTGGTTCATTTTATTTCTTATAATATATACAAGATGAATTGTAATGTTGAAAAAAAAAAAATTAAATTTTTGTGAAAATTTATGAAAATATAGTTTATGAAAACAATTGTAACTTTTTTATCAATTAGTTTTCAATATAAAGGTTTGTATAGCAAATGAAAGAGCATAAGATTGTCTTTCGAATGGTATTTGACATGAGATGTTTTTTTAAAAAAACGTGCTTTGAAAGAAAAATGCTGACGACACCGGTCAAGTGATACTCAGACGTCTCCTCTTTTTTATAACTATTATAAATATTATTGACCATTGTAGCAATTTTCCACGATCGAGGTGAAAACATAAATAAAATAAGTGATTAGGGTTCTCGTTGTTGATGTTCAGATGGTAATTGTCTTGTTATGTATAATGTTCCTAAATCGTTTTCATTGGTTTCCACATTGTGATCACCGATTTAAATAAGATAATTGAATAAAATCATAATGATATATTATTTATCCTTCCCTTAATACTTATCGCCATATGATAAAAAAACTTTTTGAAGCTCCGTATTAAATATTTCTGTAAAACATAAAAAACATCTGACATCATAGAGCTAAATTGTTATACTGAGCTAAACAACAAATATTCTAAACTATTTATAGCGTTATTACTTTTTTTACATCACAAACTGTAGTTTCAGTAATAAGAAAGTTAGCTTTGATAACCGTTTTAAAGCTACTGCTGCTGCTGCTACTGCAATGGATTCTTTATTCAGACTTGATGTTCTAATTCAGAAGTCTGAATCAGAAATTTTTCTTAATTGTTTATTACTGTTATTGATCTTTTTATACGATGAATGTTGAAGGGTCTTACTAACGTGAAACTAATGCATTGCAAAGAGAATTGTGACCCCTTTTTTAACGACTTTCAAATACAAATATCTCAAAAAGTAAATAAATAAATTTGCTCCAATTTTTCACGAAGTACTACTGAAGAGATCCAAGGAGCTTTATAATAAGAAGTAAGGATATCTAATAAAATCTCTATTGTAACTTATTAGCGGTATTACTTTGAAACCTAAATGTGATTCGCTCTAATGACATTTTAATTGGTTTAAAATAATTTTTTGACAATTTTTATTTGATGCATTATCTTATTTTCTATTTTTACTGGTCCCTGCATAAAATATTTTGTATTATTATTTGGTTTCGACCGGTTTCGACCGTTGATTTAGGGTTTCGACCGTTGATGGAAAAAAAATGCGCTGCGGCGTTGTAACGGCATTGTAATTTTGTAGTTTTTACTTTAGGGTAACGCAAGTTATGGGCCCTTAAAAAGAAGTTAGTTTGAACAAAATTTTACTTTTTAAACCAATCATGTTACCAAAAAGCTAATTAAGATCAGTTTGTCCTTTCATACCAAAAGTCCTAATTGCTTTAAGAGCCTGCGAAACTTCTGTCTAAAAATGCCGCATTTTTAATATCGTAAAA
>JAYJMI010165419.1:0-10113 GCA_036873855.1 Sarsia tubulosa
TTTTTCCAAAAGACATGTTTTAGGCAAGCGAGTCGAATTTGCGCTGAAAATAGACATTACGTCTTTAATCTTAAGATTCATTAGATTTCCGAAATAATAACCGGGAGTCCAGCAGTCAATTTTTCTTGTTTGTTTTTGTTTTAGAAATTAAACGCCATCGAAGAAATGGAAGTGTTACCCGTGAACTTTGATGTTATAAATAATCCGAATGAAAACGAGGTTCAAGCAACATGGCTAGGGCATGCAAGCTTTCTTGTACAACTAGACAATATGAATGTTTTATTTGATCCTGTATTCAGCGATAAAATAGGACCGGTGAGTTCCTTTGGTATGAAGCGATACCGTAAATGTCCTTGCACAGTCGCGGAATTGCCGGAAATTAACTTTGTTATTATATCACATGACCACTATGATCATTTAGATTTACAGACTGTTAAAGATCTTGATAAAAAGTATGGCTCAAAACTACGTTGGTGTGTACCAATGGGTTTAAAACAATGGCTTTTAGATACTATTTATAATAAAGATAATATCTTTGAATTTACTTGGTGGGATGAAATGGTATTTAAAGGTAAGAAATCAAAATTCAATAACACTGCAGACAATATTTCTTGTTTCCTTCTGAAAAACTGCTAAAAGAATTGGAAATAGTGTAATCGCACTAAATGCAGTTTTCCTGTATTTTGGCGGACTTTGCTTTGTTCGAAAATGGCCGATACTAGGATACCAGCACAAAGACTCAAATTTTAAGTAATTAGTTTTCAAAATATTTTTATTTCTGCTGTTCAAATCTGGAATTGGGAATCTCTAGTCTTTGCTAAAACACTGTGTATTTCAAATTAGAATCAGAAAAATTGTGCATGAATTTTAACGAAGTTTTTATATTTTACATTAGACAATTTTAAAGTTGCATGTGTTCCCGCCCAACATTGGTGTAAGCGGTCTATAACAGATGACAATGTTAGACTGTGGGCCGGTTGGGTAGTTTGTGGAAAATCTCAGAACGTTTATCATAGCGGTGATACAGGCTATTGTGATGTGTTTAAAAGTATCGGTAAAAGATATGGACCGTTTGATCTTTCCTTGATTGCAATTGGTGCTTATAAACCCATGTAAGTTTTATATTTTTACAACCTCGTTACCAGAGTAAATTGTCGCTAAGAGTAGATCGCTCTCCCTCTCTTGCGATAAATTATGCTGGGAAAGAGGTTGCACATTCTCGTCATCACTTCATTTTGTTTTAGTTTCTAAACTTTTTGGTACAAAGCAAAATTTTGCATATTAATTTCACACAATCAATTTGTCTTAGTCATTTGTATTTTATGTAACTGATATTTTTATGCTAAATCATTTTCATTCAATTATTTCACTTACATAAGAAATATCAAGAATGACGATAGGATTTTTGGTGTCGCAAAGCGCTGTTTTTCTGGTAATTCAAAGTAGGAAATAGCTAAAAAAGAATCCTCATGATATTGATAAACTAGTGATTATTTGTGCTCAATAAAACGGTTACTATTCTTAACCCTATTTGACATGGGGGGATACAAAGTACCCCCGCACATTTTGATTGATTGATTTCTAAATTAAAGTCATGTTTTAGTTGATCAGACCTTAAATTCTCCTAAGAATGGGTTATGTCAGTAAAATTATGCTGAATATTAGTATAAAATTTAGATTTTGATTTGCCAACAAATTTTAAGCATGTTCACTTATGACGTCGTGATCACAACAGGTGGTGTCATATCAAAATTATTTTTTGACTAAAAAAATTTTTGACTAAAAAAAATTGTCAATCTAAAAGTATGCTAAAGGAAGAAAGCACATGGCTTATAGAGTTAAAGGTACAACTTCAAGTGATTTCTATTTCCTGAGTATTCTGTGAAAATTTGAGCAATTTTTTATCTGCAGTTTTTGAAATACTTGTATTTCAAATTTGCTGAACAATTGTAATCAAGAAGCAACTGAGCTTTATTCAAAGTTTGGTATTTGTTTACTTTTGAACTACTTTTGAACTGTTTACTTCTAGCTACTCTTTTAACGTACCAAATTTCAATATAGGTTTCACAAAAATGATCTCACATGAAGTTTTACCTTTAATAAAAAATTAAAATAACTTGAATTTAAAATTTTAAACGTTTCCACACCACTGCAGTGACATCTTATCATTTCAACATGTGACACCAGAGGAAGCTGTACAACTTCATCTAGATATCAAATCAAAGCGTTCAATAGGTATGCACTGGGGAACATTTGAACTGGCTAGAGAGGTAAGATGATGCTTACTTTGGAAGGATGTTTTTAAGTGTTCATTGTAGACGGGCACACGTGGAAATTAAGGTAAGAAAACTCATAAAAACTAAAAACAGTTTTTCTTGAGGAAGAAACTATATGGGCTAGAAGCGAAAAACAGCTTTCATGGAAAACATTGAATGAAGTTTTATCTTATTTCCTATTGGACGCCGACGGAGTCTTTTAAATTCAGTTCCGTTCGTCCATTCATTTCTCAGAATGAGTTAATTAGTTTTTTTCTAATTTTTCGCATTATGCTAGAAATCCATAAATGCTAATAAGTGACAGAGCTGGATTTTTATTGAAAATTCAATCTTTTCAATTCAATTCAATTCCAGCATTCAATCTTTCTTGTTTTTTACTACTCCTCAATCTCCATTTAAATTACCTGGAAAACTAATAAAAAAGTATTTTCATCTCATTAACAACCCTTGGAATAAATCAAATGACCGCTATGACGTCCTCTCTTATTGTTCTGAACGATATATACGTACAGTATTTACGAATGTGTTTTGCACATAAGCTTTAATAATTAAAGTGAATCAACAGATACATTAGAGTACAGCAAAAGCAAATGTCAGCAAGTAATCATCAAAAATGCAACTCCTCTAGGAATACAATAATCATAAAGCAATTTTTAAACTTCCAAGAAAATATTGAATACTTGGTTTAAAATATCCTTTAAAGACTCGATTAAGTTTTTACAGTTTTCTTGTGCAGAATTTATATTTTAATCGCTTTTTTAATTCCTGCGTGGTTATATTTAATTGCTGTTTACCATTCGAACGTTTATTTGATTGGTTAATATTTTTTGAATGCTTGGATAATAATTATTCGATTGTCCATTTAAAATGTTGCTTATAGTTTTATCAATATCAACCAATCAAAGTTTTAGAAAATTAGACAGTTAAATAAATTATTTTGTTACATGTTATAGTAATGCAATATGTAATACATGAAAACAATCCAAAATATGACTTGAGTGATAACATTTACAACCGGTGACACTATGCTTATTACATTTGCATATTTTATGCTTACCTTTTATACCCGTATATCCACTTTTATACCCGTATATCCAATTTCCTTTTACTTTAAGTAAAACTTAGCTGTGACGTAATTAACGACCATTTAAAGTAGCTCATGTTTGTATTTTATTAAAATTCATAGGTTGTATCAAGCAAACAGGTCTCTTCTCATAGGTCACACTTCAAAAGAATTTGCCTTAGAGGAGAAAGTTCTATTGTCTTTTTCTTTTCCGCGGACTGGAACAGAAAATGTTAAACGTGATTCAACTTTTTCCTTTCCGAAATTGGAAAATTTCCTTTAAGTGGAAATTCGCCTTTAGAGATATCGATCCGATTTTTCCTGACAATTTAATTTTTATATAAAAGCACCTCTGCGAAGGAGCGTACATTAGCACCTAGATTACAAGTTAGTTTTCTCATTTAGCATTATCTTGACCCTCCAAGGGTTTTGAAAGAAACGTTACAGAAACGCGATCGACCTGCTGACGAGTTCATCACGATCAAACACGGTGAAACGGTATCGTATCACGTGACATAACATAATACATAAATTTAGCTTGAATACAAACTCTACGCAATTTAAACGGTTGTTTTCCTGGCTGTGGCTCAGGCTAAGGAGCAAGGAGTTGAGATAGCCTATGGTACGCTTAGACCAAGCCTGTGGTACGCTTAGATCAACTAAAGATCATACATCTCATGGAAAGGACGTACCGCAACTTCTTGGAATAGAATCGAGGTTGGCGTTTCAGGTTACTATTACAATAATATCTATACACTATATTAGTCGTTTAAAAAAAATCAAATGTGGGCGTATTTTGCAACTTCCGACCGTATTTAAGAGCGAATAGCTAATATATTATAGTAGGCTTCAAACTTAAATTTTTAAATTTTTTATCTTGTATTAGGAGTATTAAAAGAATATATTTGATTTGATTTGATTTGAATGACTTTTCTAAAGTCTATAATATCTCTTGTCAAGCTAAATAGATAAATGTTCATGACGGTTTACGAATAGAATGGAATACTTTTTCACATCAATTTACTTAAATCAAAGTGAAATAATTGACCCATTTATTAACAGAGATAGCCCGGTATTATTTATTTTTAACCCTATCTGGCCCGTGCCTTTTTGTCATGATTTGTCCAGAGGGTGAATTTAACCCCCACCGCTTTCTTTCTATCGTCTTCAAAGATTCGTGTGTTTTCAAAACCCTGTCAGCAATTCACTATTAGAGACCTTAAGCAACGAGAACAGGACCTTAGTGACAACGCTATTTTAATTACAATATTGAATTTAGCAACTTGGTACCTTCGAATATGTTCATTTTAATTATTTTATATGCTTTTTATGAATTACTTTGTTAAGTTTTTTCTTTGACAAATGTGTAAAAGATATCTTAAAAAGACTGGATCTTGTTAAGTTGCAAGTTGCTAACTTATTCTAATAGTTTAGTAACAGTTTAATTCCACTAGCATCCAACGAAAACATGTTACTAAATATCAGTTCTGAGTTCTTATAAGGAAAGGGTTTATGGTTTCTCAGGGAGAGCGTATGCTAATCTTAGAACAGCCTCCAAATCTGCAGTAACACTGGCTACTGTACGGTTGCATCCTGTAAACAAAGGTCTTTTTAAGAGCAAATCACGATTTATCTCGTGAAGAGAAAAAAAAATATTTTGATAATTTAATTACAAAAAAATAACTGAAAATACAAAGTTTTGGAAAACAATAAAACCATTGTTAAAGGTAACTATGGAGAAAAAGTTACTTTGATTGATAACGATGAAGTTGTCACATGTAATGAAGAAATTGCTGAAATTTTTAACAATCTTTTCACTAATAATTTAAACATTGCTATAAACGCTAGTATTGATCAAAATGAGCCAGTCGAGCACATTATTGAACTATCCTTTAACGTTAATTCGTAAAAAAGAATTTGCAAATTCATTTTCAATTCATCAAATTTCAAAAGACGCATTTGAAAAGGAAATACAACTTCTTAGTGTTAAAACGTCTAGCCAAGATGCGGATATTCCTACTAAAATCTTGAAGGAATTTTAGAATTTTTCTGAAGCAACTTAAATTATAGTATTGCATCTTCACTTTTCCCTTCTATTTTGAAAAATGCTAACGTAACTCCTGTTTATAAAAAAAATTCAAAACTATGCGAGGAAAACTACAGACCTGTTAGAATTTTACCAAATCTTTCAAAGGTTTATGAAAAGATCATATTTAAACAGTTATCGAGCTTTTTTGATAAAATACTGTTTAATTTCCAGACAGGTTTTAGAAAAGGCTACAGCAGCCAGCATTGTTTTATCAGAATGATTGGAAAATAGAGGCTGGCTCTAGACAACGGAAACAGTTTTGGAGCATTACCTACAGACTTATCTAAAGCATTTGACTGTATCCCTCATGATCTTCTTATTGTTAAACTCTATGCTTATGGAGTACAAATTGATTCTCTTAAGTTTATCTACAGTTATTTAAGCAATGAGGAATATTTTGCAAACAATTCTGACACACTGAGAAACTTTTAGGTGCTGTTATAGGAAATGATTTAAGGTCAAAGCTACCCAAAACTTTCTGCCCTTTCTAGAGTTTGCAATATAGGTGCATCTCAAAAAGAATGATTTTAATGTCTGCTTTTATTGTTTCTCAATTTCAACATTGCCAATTAATTTGGATGAATCATAGTCGCAAGTTGAATAACAAGATAAATAGAATTCACTAGCGAGCTTTAAAGATTTTCTATAATGACCACAACTCTACCTTTGAAGAACTGCTAAAAATAGACGAGCGTGTAACTACTTTAAGGGGATTAAATTTCGCGGGGATTAAATTTCGCGGATGAGCTTATCCGCAAAATTTAAATATTTCGCGGGGATTTAATTTCGCAGATGGACCTTTTTCAAAGTTTCACGTTTTTCGCGGATAACAAACGTAAAATACTATTTTTAATACAGGTGAGTTTCAGTTTCAGTTTGTATTATATTTTTACATATCTACACTTTCTTACTTACACTCTTTTGCTTCATGTTTGGCACCTTTTTTAAATTTTTATAAAGTTTCGCGGATTTGGTGGTATTTTCAAATATTTCGCCGGGATTTAATTTTGCGGATGGCAACTTTTTAATTTTTCGTCGGGATTTAATTTCGCGGATTACGCGGATTTATCCCGAAATCCGCTAAATTTAATCCCCTTAATGTATACATGTATAAAATATTATAGCCCTAATGATTGAGATGTTCAAAGTAAAAACAGATGGAGCTCCTGAGCTTCTAAATTATATTTGATATATGTTTGATATTTGATATAGTGGAACAAGAAGAGAATTCCAAAGTAGAAAAATAAGATCTGAGCACTTTGGTTCTAAATCCTTAATGTTTCTTGGTCCTAAAATTTGGAATGACTTACGGAATTTATAAAAGATTCTTAAAATATTCGATGTTAGTTAGAGAACTATATATGTATTTTTTTAAAACTTCATTTTGTCAACTGGAAACAAAGAAATAACAATAACATTAACAATAACAATACACGCTTCTAATAACGTTAGGTGTTCTAAGCAGAAAATAACTGTCAGGCAGTAATAAATCCGTTTAGACTGCAATTATGGTTTCTCAGTTTCCAGGTTTTAAAGTGGTAATAAAAAATAACTTAACACATGCTGTTGCCGAGGAGGCTTACTTTTCTTCGTTTTTTACCCTGGGATTCCCAGCTAACAATTAAAAATGTTCTAGAACAGATGATCTTTCCAAGGAACAGTATTTATAAAAACTCAGAGAACAGCTTTTTCTTGTATTTGCCAACTATGCAAAACTTAACCTAATGGTACTTATGCACGTAATTTAGGGAGGGTTTTTTGACACCCTATTTTTCTTGGAGAAATTGAAAGATCTATCAAACATAAGCATCACGAAAAAACAATGGCCTTTTTATGGTTGGGCAAAAAAAATAAACTTATTCTTTAAGATATTTAATATGCGGAAGTTTATTATTCGAAAGTATATCAACAAACTAATTATTCGTAAAATAAAGACATCTGATTGGCATACACGTGAACGACACATTCACATTAAGTTATTAAACAAATGTGTATTATATACAGTTAAAATTCCTGTAAAACCAACCTCGTTCCCAGAATAACATTTGGCAAGAGTGGAAGGCGAAGAAATTACCCTGGGATTTTAGGATTTTTTATCGATTTTGATTGGGTGTAGTTATTTTGCCGATTTTCTATCTAGCTATCCCACTAAAATTCCCAATTTCAAAATGAGTTTTAATAGTGAGTTTCTTCATTTTTCCGCCTTTAAACGAAAATAGGAGAGTTGTCTAGTTTGGACTGGATACTAAGCTGAAAAAACACGTGGATTTAACATTTTTAAAGTTATCCCGATATTCCTAAGATCGTAAGTCTATAAGTCCAAAGTCTTTAAGTTGACCGAGCCAATGGATTGTACTTTGATAAATCATTAAAACGATTTTACCAACTTGTGATGAATTCTAAAGTTAATCAAAAAGTTCGAAATTCTCAAAATAATACTACCTCGATTGCTGTATAATAGTATAGATATTTTTAAAAGCAGTCATTCTGCATGCATCAAAATTTTTTCTTTTATAGTTTGTTTTTCTTGTTATTTGGTTATTTTTATAGTGTAGTGTAGATAGAGTAGCTGTTAGCTTAACTGTCAATCTGAGTTCGTACTTTCAGAGATTTTCTACATAGATGAAGCTGTTTAACTTTTCAGCTTCCTTATTTTTTGTAATTTTATTGACTTTTGTTTTCTACTTGATTTGCTTACTTACTTAGTTACTTTTGGGTGTATCAATACGTGGAATTGAAACAATAAAAGACAATCATAAATCGGGGTCTGACAGCTTAAGATTTTTCAAATTTTAACATTTCTCAATTTTTTGTCAATTTCTTTTTTAATTTTTAATTTTTAATAATTCTCTTAAAGAGGCAATGCCTCAGAAATTTTTATTTTCTCATAAGAAGCGCCTTACTAAGTAGATTTCAAAACTAATTTCATTTTCTCAATATACGATATCAAATAAGGCTTAAAACGTCATTATTGTAAACTAATGACAATGACGAACGACATTTTCATCCAATCGAATTGCGAAATTTAAACTGGTTGAATAACTTGATTTTCTCTTTACAATCGTCTACTAAAAATTTCTCAGGCAGTGTATCTTTAACGAATTTTTTTCTAGTAACGAAGTTGCTGTAAAACAACAAAAAGAAAACATTAAAGGCATCTTAAAATATACAAAAGCTCAAAAAAATTAAAATAGGGCAGATTTTCATTCATTGGGGTTCCTTACCAGTTTGATATTTTCATACTTGAGGCTTTTGTTAAATTACATTACATTAAAATTGAATTTGCGAAAGAATATCCAAAAATCTAGTAAAATTATCAATATCATTGTAGTTCCCAGTCTTAGGATATCATATGAATTTTTATTATTAAACAAAAACAATAGGCTAAACTGTTAAACGATAAACTGTTATTCCATGCTTCTGGTGGTCTTATTTATAACTTTTAGAAAGAGATATTTAGCACAAGATATTCCCATTGTTTATTCTACTTTTTAGTGACAAAGTTTTGAATAGGATGTTTGTACTGAATATAATTAATGTGGCATAAATTACTTAATTTGATATCGGTCGAGTATCTCCGTCAGTTCGAGCGTCCCGGATCTAACTGGAAGGTCTTGGGTTCGAATTCCCCACCGTCCGAATTTCTGCATATCCCTCTATATAGAATTTGCTTTTTCTTCTAAAAAAGTAGACGGTTATTGAAAAGTATATTTCTTCCTTTGCTTCCTCTTTTAAAACTAACAGAAAAATATTAGGTCCGAGTAAGTGGACCAGGGGCCGTCAAAAATCTCGTTTTTTCAAAGTTAAGCACCGTTATAGGATACTTGACATATAAAACAGGTTGAATCAGTCTATACAAACAACTAACTATAGACCAACTGCAAATTTGATACTCATATAAATGTCATGATGGTATGGCCTATTTTCAAATTTAGCATAAACCATGCGAAGATTGTTAAAAAGCTAATTTTTCCTAATAGAAATTACATTACAAAGTACTACAATTTAGCAATATGTTCTATTAAAATACTAGAATTGAAGCAATTTGATTGAAAACTACATTGAAACTACCGGTTTAGCATTATCGATACTAGAGAAAGCATTGAATTTGTTAAAAAACCTATTTTGACAATCTTTTAGAATTCACATTTACTAAATGCTGGAATTTAACTATACGTTCTCTTAAATACTGTAATCTAAACCATTTTCTTGTAAACTACCTTGAAACTACCGGTTTAGCAATATCGAATCTCGAGAAAGCTTATAGTTTGTTAAATAGCCTATTTTGTCAATCTTTTAGAATTCACATTTACTAAATGCTAGAATTTGCCTACACGTTCTATTAAATACTGGAATCTGAGCATTTCTTTCACAAACTACCTTGAAACTACAAGTTTAGCAATATCGATACTAGAGAAAACATTAAAAGAATTCACAGTTACTAAATGCTGGAATTTAACTATACGTTCTCATAAATACTGGAATCTAAGCCATTTTCTTGTAAACTACCTTGAAACTACCGGTTTAGCAATATCGAATCTAGAGAAAGCTTATAGTTTGTTAAATAGCCTATTTTGTCAATCTTTTAGAATTCACATTTACTAAATACTGGAATTTAACTATACGTTCTATTAAATACTGGAATCTGAGCATTTGTTTTGCAAACTACTTTGAAACTACAAGTT
>JAYJMI010165530.1:0-11810 GCA_036873855.1 Sarsia tubulosa
ATAGTTATATTCAAAAACGATTCGCTGAAAGAATAGTATTCGAGTTATTTCATAACGACCCAACTTTATTTTTCACAAAAGATAGTTTGTAGTTTTGGTTTTCACTAATGTGTAAAGAAAAAAGCGTTAGAGAAAAATCAGGCAGTCAAGTAAATTTTATAGCTAGCTACATTGCAACACTGTATTTTTTCATCCTCTGCTTCTCATGCCGTAATCACATTCTTTTTATATAAAATCTGCCTTCTATTCCGTGACTTTATCTTTAACCTATACTTGTCTGCCATGCTTGTGTCAGTGTGTAGGTCGTACTTTTTTGTAGGTAGGTAGGGCATATTCTTAATAGCTATTATTAAGGAAATGTTTGTGTCTAGCAATTGTTGTGTCTCCTACTAGGTTTTGTTTTTAAATGTTTTGCAGACAGATTTCTGTTTCTGTTCTGCTGCTAGTGGTTGTTTGTGGACAGGTTTGACAGAGTAGAAAATAATCTAATACTAGGGTAAATTCACTGCTATTTTAACCAGTCACCATATAGAAAGCTACCTAGCCAGTTCTGTCCAAACTTCAAAATGTCAGGAAATTAACAAAAAAAAATTCCACATGCGCGACTCCCTCAATATTTTTATTTTTTTACCTCTGAACGCGATGGAGCATATCTATGATAGTGTATTTTGCCCAGCCTGAAATCATGTATTGCTTCCTTGTTGAGAGAAAACACTACTAGACACTCGTAAATTTATTACTAGTGTAACATAGTAGTTTTTACAAACGGCACATGGGTTTTCGGTGCTAACTATTTTGACCGCTCTACCATATGTTTACATTTTGTGTATGAAAATTGAAATAAATTAAAAAAATTAGGAAAAACAATGAGGAGCTCAAAGTGTCTTTACTGTACGACAGACACAAAGAACCTAGGTAAGATGACAACCTATTATAGAAGTTTAACCTGCTCAATGTTAATGTTTTATTTCAGTAATACTTCGTACGACAGCTTTTTTTTGCTGTCATAGATGTTTCAAAATTTAGAGGGCTGGTATACTTTCCATTGGTGATAAGGATTAAAAATTATTTTTAATTTTTTATAGAGAGAATAACGAGCCTTGTTTTCTTATGAAATTGTACTTTCAGTGCATCAGAAATTAATTTAGCCTGTTCTTTTGGTCGCTTTTTAATTTGTATTGCATAATTATCTCTTGTATTGTAACCTCCTTTTCACAGATATCTACTTGAAAATACCTTTCTCGAAAAATAACTATTTTTAAATTTTTTTTTATTTATTTACAATACAGTACAGTAGTATGCAACTTTAGTGTGAACTTTAGCGTGCAAATAAAACCATAGGAAGAAAAAGGAATTCGTTATATGTTTAAAGTTTAGACAAACATACCTGAGCGCCGCATGAAGTAAGGTTGGTTCAAGGATTTTATGCTTTATATATCTTCTTAAAGATATTTCTTAATGGTATTTATGTTTGTTTAATTAAGCAAATTATGAGAAGGAATCATTTTTTAAATTAACATACATATTTATTTTTGTAAACGGTGTTGTTTTTTATTAGCTATATATGTGTCATTAGTGTTAATTGCGAAAACCTAGACAGTCAGTTTAACATCAAATACTGTAATTTTTTTATAAATTGAAATTGTTTGGGAAAGTAATAGTGCTCAATTCAAGGAGAGATTTAAATGCAAAATCGGTATATATACCGCCATATTGTTGAAATCATATTTAGGAACAAATACGTGTCCGAAAAAGTAAAAACAAAAGTTTATTAAGCGAAAAAATGGACAGAATAACAATAAAAAACATAACCAAACCACCTGATTACTCCTGTTAGCAAGCAAACTTTTAAGATCGTTTCAAACTTGAAACAAATAAAGCATAGCTTTACATGGTTTAAGTAGTTTTGTGAGACGGTCACATGCAATCCTGTTAGGGAGATTTCCAAAATTGATATGCTTTTCGATACTTCTAACGCAGACTGGTAAACAAGATGATTTTTTATTGTTTAATTACTTTTGCATTAAAATAAATTACCTTTATTCCATAAGGTAAATTTAAATATTTTTTTTAGTTGATACCTTTTGTTACCTTGCAACTCTGTAAAATATAAGAGGTAGTAAATAAAGTTAAAATATATATATATCTTCAACGAAATATCTAAACTCTTTAAATAAAATTCAAATGGCTTCTAACTCTATCTGCAACAAAAGCATAGTATACCTTATCGTAATATTTTCTTAGTTTAAGCAATCGAATTATATATATTTATATGAGTGACTTTACCGATTTTTACAAAATTCGAACTAAAAGCTGACATCATTTTTTTTGTTTTTTTATCGATTAGCTGTAAATAACTGATATATATTCGGGGGAAAAATAATTCCGATGTTAAAATTGCTTTCAAATTAATCGTTAGGATGCTTAGTTATTTGTTTTTTCTTTGTACATAAATACTAGACTGAAAATATGCGAAAGGATAATTGTCGGAGCGATCGGTAAAAGATTAACATGTGACGTCATAATGATAATATAGAGGTATATATAAATATCAATTTTTTATGAATATTGGCCTACAAGAACTAAAGTTATTGACAAAAATCGCCAAATCTTTATTAAGATTGTGCAGCTGCTAGCCTCCATGTAAAATAGGGTTAAGCAGTATAGGTTTGCCATCTGGTGTTTTATTATCTATTATTGTGTTATGTATATTATCTACCTATGGTTTTATTATTTCACTTGCCTTTCCGTATGTAGCACTTTATATTAAGAAGGTTAACCAACCAAATTACAAGGTCCTATACTAAAAACATAAATTAGGTATAATACCTATAAGATAATATTAGTCAGCTCGCTAACTATTAAAATAGGTTCGGATGTGCTTTCTGAGAAAAAAGTGGAATATGATGAATATATTTTTTTTACAGATTATCTCCATCGATGAAGACGTATATATGTATCTAGTTGCATTACGTATTTCTATACAATTAGTGAAATATTATCAAAGACAAGGTTTTTTTATTTACATACAGCACATGCGACAATTAATTAATTTGAATAGCACTTATTTGTTAATTTAAATAGACGAAAATATATTTGAATAGAATTAAACTATTTTCTCATCAAGATAAACATTTACATAAAAAGATGCAAAGTTATTATTGAGAAGAAAGAATGACCACGCGCTAAAGAAGCATCAACAAATACTAAAGAAACGTTTAGTCAAGATTCAAGACCTCAAGTACAAACCCCTAAGACACGACTATTGATATATGGTCTACCTTTTCATACGCGAAGGCTATGTGAGGAGTATGGCAAGCCATGAACCTCCGCTAAAAGTACAAACGGTTACTAAGAGTGTGTTACTTATTAAAAGCGATTATCTAAGGAACTCACTAAACTCGTGTTAAAATATATTTCAAGTCGTCAAAAGTATTTTATAAGCAAGGTAATGAGTGTCAGATGATTTCATTTTTAGAAGTACAGTTAGACAAAAAAAAAGATATGTTAACTAGCGTTTTGAAACTAACTTTAATGGTTGTTTTTATAATCATTGATTGATAAGATGTCTTGCGTTGGAAGTGTTTTTGTTATTTTATCTATTAGCTATAAATAACTGATATATATTCGGGGAAGAAATAAGGGAAAGATGCTCTTTCAATTGTTAGAAATGCACTCCATTCACTTATGTTAAGGATAGAGGTCGTTTGCTAAGACAGTTCTTTACAAGAATGTGCTTAGATGGTAAGCTATACTATTGACAAACTTTCTATAATATTATTGCAAAAGTTTCATATATGCTTTTAATTTAAATCAAGATGTGGATTTCAAAAAGGGACAATATTTGTTTGTTTTTGTACTATGCGAGTTTAGTAAAAGTTTATTAATGGTGGTGTTTTTCGCATAATGTATTTTTTTCGGTCATTGAGGTGTTAGTAGAATCACATCGAATTTTCGAAATATATTAATATTTTCATTGTATCTTTATTACATGTTAGAATTTCTTTTTGTAAACGTTTTGTAAAAGTAAAAGTTTTAATTGATCTTTAAAAATTTTCGTCGAAAGTGAAGTGATTGACTTTATCGATAAAAACCTGAAGAAATGCTCTTTCTTATTGCGAAATCCGTTTTTAAAAATATTGGATAGTTAAAAAGATACATGACAATATATTTTAGGTTTACCTTTTTGTGGAACACACTGTATAAGATACGATTTGTATCAACACATGTAATTAAAGCAATATTAAGTAAAGCAAAAGCAAAATTCAAATAGTCAATCGGATAGTTAACGTTTACATTTATAAACAGGGAAATTATTTTAAAAAAGATAAAAAATACAAAATTAATATATATAATTACCATCGCAATATATAAGATGCAAACTACTTTTATAAGTACAAATATTTTCTAAATATCTGAATATCTCAAGATACGCTCAACAAGGTTAGTAATAAGAAATCATTTCATGCAGCTAAGCTAGTAAAGACACTCTAAGGAGTTGAATTTTTAATCTTTTTTCAGGATCAAAAATGCTGCAAAAATTTATACCACATTATTGTAGGTCTGCTGCAACTACCAAAGCTCGTGTATTCAAAGTCGATATTGAAAGTATTTTGAAGAGAAAAACTTTCAAATTTTTTTGTTGAAAGTTGTAGTGCTATATAATAATTTTTATATATTCACAACAACAATGTTCAATACTAGGAATATTTATATTTCACGAATACTTGAAAGTTAAGAGTTATTTGTAAGTTATATATATATGCAGCTTTTTCTGTAACAGTTTCGGTAAGCGCCTATTATTATCTTGTTTTACGGTCCTAATACCAGTGAGATCATTTTTGTGAAACCATAATTGCTTCTTGATTCTTATTGTGTAGGCAATTTCAAATGCAAATAATTTAAAAACTAGACATCGAAAAATGATAATTTAAATTAAAACAAACCTAAGTTTTTACAGGATAGTCAGGCTATTGACAATCTTTTCAGTAGGGGTTATCTGTTTAGCCAAAGTCACTTGAAGCTTTATACTAAATGTTATTAGCTTTAGAAAATGAATTTCGCCGATCTGAGTTGTCTCTTCATAGGAAGAGCTCGAAAGAATACTAATTAAGCTTCATTTACAGGTAAGCTTGCTTAAGACTTTGTTCTTAACACTTAGAACACCTAGCTCAGTTAACCTAAAGTTAAACTGATATTGTTCTCTTGCCGAACTAAAAATAAATGATCAGTGATTTTCGATAGGAATACTATCATATCTTTTTTTTACATATAAATTTACAGTCGTGGTTATTACCATAGCTATTTGATCAGATATATCTGAATTTATAAAAAACAAATAGCTCCATAAAGAGCAGGTGTCGATTTATTGTTATAAATTGCCAATTGATGCTCTAGGACATTATAGTTACGGTAATTATTTTTTACCGAGGCCCCATCGTCTGCGAATAAATCTGCGAACTACAGGAAGATATCTGCGAACTACAGGAATAAATCTTCGTAATCGTCTGGGCCATCTCAATGCTAAAAATAGACAGTATAAACATTCATTTTCTCAAATTATCAGTATTATAAGTAAAAATGCCTTTCGTAATAAATTAACTAAATTTTCATTTTATGATTCTGATGCTACTTTTGAATACTGAATTATGAAGAGATACCTCATCAATATTCTTGAATCATCTTTTCTTTATTGCAAAGCTAGATATTTAGGTTTCAAAATTTTCATTTTTAATAAAAAAAAATTAAATAATAACCAAATCTTCTGTTACACAACGAAAAAGTAGTTAAAATGCTTAAAATTAGGATTTACAGCTGGTTGAGTTTTAACTAAGGTCTATATAGCTTATTTGTCTAAATAGTTTCAATTTGTGGCTGCGAAAAATTAAAGTTATACAACCAATGAAGGATAAGTTAGAGCTCTCATTAGTCAAACTAACTGTTAATATACAGAATAATCTAGTTTAGTAGTTCACGTCTATAATCTTTGAGGTAAAAAACAATCAAATCATACAGCAAATGCAAAATAAACTTTTAAGGTTTATTATGAAAAAAGAAATACTATGAATATTTTAATACTTATAATGGTTAAAGTAAACTTTCAAACAAGGATTTTGGAGGGGTTGAAACATTTAAATAATATTTTTTTTAAAAAATGAAATCATTTTAATCTAAAATTTGAAAGCAGATATTTCTTGGGAAATACCTTAATATAAATAAAATAACTTTTTAACAAAGGAAAAAATAGTTTTACGTACGTTTAGGATCAGATTTTCCGTGGTACATTCTGTCATCATTTGCTCCGAAATCATATTCATCATTATTTCTAAGAGCTCTAATCAATTCCTGTGTTACTTCATCATTTTCATCATCATCATTGTCATCATAATCATTTCTTCTTTCATCATCTTCATCTTCATCATATTCATTTTCTTTTAGTGATTTCAAATAGCTGATCACATCTCTTTGATTAATTTTCTTAGCTGGAATTCTATTAAAGAAATGAAAGTTTTGTCCAATATATATATAAGTAGATTTTTTAAAAATATTACTCAGAAAGATTTTTTCATTTTATACGAAGCTTGGTTTTTTACTATAGTTTACTTAGGTTTTTAATTTAGAATTCTTAAGACTTTAAAGTTCACACAATTATTTGCATTAATTATTTAATAAATTTAATAAGGCTTTAAATTAAATTTTAACCATTCTAAAATTAAGCCACAGTGAATTTTTTTTAGTAAGTTTAAAGCCCTCGTCATACATTGTATGACTTTTTAAAAACTTAAATCATTATAAATCACTTACCCAATGTACCAGGAACACAAGGAATAATCCAACCAATGGTGCAACCAACAATAAACGCATCTAAACGTGATATTAAAAAAAATATAACTCACTACATTTTTTTACAATTATTTTTAAAAGAACAATAAATGAAAAAACGATAATATCATACTGCTGAATTATTAAATTATAGATTATTTTTATATGGCTCAGAACATATTCAATTTTTAATAATATCATCAAATTGCAACTTTTTTCAATTTATAAAACTTTTATAGTTAGCTATAGTGCACGAACATTGTGAGTTTGCAAATTCATTGTACAATCTATCAGCAAGATTAATTAGTACTAGAGTCACATGTTTTTGAGGTTGATTTGAGATAAATGGACTGAAGTTTTTAACAAAATTTTTGTGATTTCAAAACTTTTGTTACAAAACCGAGGATTTATTTATCTTAAATCACATTAACGTTAATCACGTTAATCACATCAAATAACATATCAGTTTCGCCTATTATTATCTTGTTTTACGGTCCTAATACCAGTGAGATCATTTTTGTGAAACCATAATTGCTTCTTGATTCTTATTGTGTAGGCAATTTCAAATGCAAATAATTTAAAAACTAGACATCGAAAAATGATAATTTAAATTAAAACAAACCTAAGTTTTTACAGGATAGTCAGGCTATTGACAATCTTTTCAGTAGGGGTTATCTGTTTAGCCAAAGTCACTTGAAGCTTTATACTAAATGTTATTAGCTTTAGAAAATGAATTTCGCCGATCTGAGTTGTCTCTTCATAGGAAGAGCTCGAAAGAATACTAATTAAGCTTCATTTACAGGTAAGCTTGCTTAAGACTTTGTTCTTAACACTTAGAACACCTAGCTCAGTTAACCTAAAGTTAAACTGATATTGTTCTCTTGCCGAACTAAAAATAAATGATCAGTGATTTTCGATAGGAATACTATCATATCTTTTTTTTACATATAAATTTACAGTCGTGGTTATTACCATAGCTATTTGATCAGATATATCTGAATTTATAAAAAACAAATAGCTCCATAAAGAGCAGGTGTCGATTTATTGTTATAAATTGCCAATTGATGCTCTAGGACATTATAGTTACGGTAATTATTTTTTACCGAGGCCCCATCGTCTGCGAATAAATCTGCGAACTACAGGAAGATATCTGCGAACTACAGGAATAAATCTTCGTAATCGTCTGGGCCATCTCAATGCTAAAAATAGACAGTATAAACATTCATTTTCTCAAATTATCAGTATTATAAGTAAAAATGCCTTTCGTAATAAATTAACTAAATTTTCATTTTATGATTCTGATGCTACTTTTGAATACTGAATTATGAAGAGATACCTCATCAATATTCTTGAATCATCTTTTCTTTATTGCAAAGCTAGATATTTAGGTTTCAAAATTTTCATTTTTAATAAAAAAAAATTAAATAATAACCAAATCTTCTGTTACACAACGAAAAAGTAGTTAAAATGCTTAAAATTAGGATTTACAGCTGGTTGAGTTTTAACTAAGGTCTATATAGCTTATTTGTCTAAATAGTTTCAATTTGTGGCTGCGAAAAATTAAAGTTATACAACCAATGAAGGATAAGTTAGAGCTCTCATTAGTCAAACTAACTGTTAATATACAGAATAATCTAGTTTAGTAGTTCACGTCTATAATCTTTGAGGTAAAAAACAATCAAATCATACAGCAAATGCAAAATAAACTTTTAAGGTTTATTATGAAAAAAGAAATACTATGAATATTTTAATACTTATAATGGTTAAAGTAAACTTTCAAACAAGGATTTTGGAGGGGTTGAAACATTTAAATAATATTTTTTTTAAAAAATGAAATCATTTTAATCTAAAATTTGAAAGCAGATATTTCTTGGGAAATACCTTAATATAAATAAAATAACTTTTTAACAAAGGAAAAAATAGTTTTACGTACGTTTAGGATCAGATTTTCCGTGGTACATTCTGTCATCATTTGCTCCGAAATCATATTCATCATTATTTCTAAGAGCTCTAATCAATTCCTGTGTTACTTCATCATTTTCATCATCATCATTGTCATCATAATCATTTCTTCTTTCATCATCTTCATCTTCATCATATTCATTTTCTTTTAGTGATTTCAAATAGCTGATCACATCTCTTTGATTAATTTTCTTAGCTGGAATTCTATTAAAGAAATGAAAGTTTTGTCCAATATATATATAAGTAGATTTTTTAAAAATATTACTCAGAAAGATTTTTTCATTTTATACGAAGCTTGGTTTTTTACTATAGTTTACTTAGGTTTTTAATTTAGAATTCTTAAGACTTTAAAGTTCACACAATTATTTGCATTAATTATTTAATAAATTTAATAAGGCTTTAAATTAAATTTTAACCATTCTAAAATTAAGCCACAGTGAATTTTTTTTAGTAAGTTTAAAGCCCTCGTCATACATTGTATGACTTTTTAAAAACTTAAATCATTATAAATCACTTACCCAATGTACCAGGAACACAAGGAATAATCCAACCAATGGTGCAACCAACAATAAACGCATCTAAACGTGATATTAAAAAAAATATAACTCACTACATTTTTTTACAATTATTTTTAAAAGAACAATAAATGAAAAAACGATAATATCATACTGCTGAATTATTAAATTATAGATTATTTTTATATGGCTCAGAACATATTCAATTTTTAATAATATCATCAAATTGCAACTTTTTTCAATTTATAAAACTTTTATAGTTAGCTATAGTGCACGAACATTGTGAGTTTGCAAATTCATTGTACAATCTATCAGCAAGATTAATTAGTACTAGAGTCACATGTTTTTGAGGTTGATTTGAGATAAATGGACTGAAGTTTTTAACAAAATTTTTGTGATTTCAAAACTTTTGTTACAAAACCGAGGATTTATTTATCTTAAATCACATTAACGTTAATCACGTTAATCACATCAAATAACATATCAGTTTCCTTACTAGTGTTTTGCTTGAATTAAAGGTTTTGTTTGTAATAACATTCGAAATAATATTTTTGAATTTTATTTTTATTTTCAATGCAGTCCTTTTTTCGATCTCAATCTCGGTTGATTACAAGCTCTGATAGACTACAATATTCGCTCCGATTGATTTCAAATCAAAACCCCCGAGTTTACATTAAAACTCCAAGTGTGATTACAGAGAGTATGCGATTATGCTTATAATTATAAACAATAATTATATATAAATTACATAAAACGATTTCTACTGATTAAATACTTTTAAAACTGAGTTACGAGAAACCAAAAGTTATGAAAGATTGACCCAAAATATAAATTATGTACCTTGTTTCCCCTGTTGCAGCTCTTCGACTACTGTTTGATTTAACTTTAAAGGTTTTTAAAATTGTTTTTGATTAAATTCAAGAATGTATTGTATCAATAGCAATAGCATTAACTAATCTTTTCCTAACTCAAGTTTTAATTGTAAAACGCGAAAGGAAAAAAGTTGTTTATCGGAAAAAACTATAGATAAAAGAGGAATAAAATCTCCTTTCCTTTCCCAGCTCAGCTAACTTTGCATTCAAAAATATCTTTAATACAAGCTATATAGCTATTAAAGGTTTTTTAATTACAATAAGAAATGACTATAGAATGTACATAGATTTTGAGGAAATAGAAAAATTAATCATATGAAAGCAACCATCATATAATAGATTTAGATTTATTTTTTCCGCCATGTTGCTGATTTTTTTAAAGTAATTCGAAATTATCTAAGGAAACTCTTACATATCTTGTTACCTTTATTATCTATGTGTTAGACACATTTTGGCAACGTTTTAGCCATGTTGACCAACCAGAACTGAAGTTATACCGGTTTTAAGCATGGTATCAACTTTCCCCTATTTTACCATGAAAATTTAAAATATTCAAATAGTCATAGCTATTTTAGTATGTTCAATGCATTGACAAAATTTGAAAAAAAAAATCTTATTACATCGTTTTTCGAAATTCGACATTTTACGATTTTTTATGACGTCAATATCAAATTTTAAAAAGACTTCTATAAATAAAATAGAATATTCTCTTACCCACCTTTTTGTGATAAAAAACATGATCTTTACTCTATCAAAAGTAAGGTCGCATTTTTTAAGATATGTGGTTTTCAAATTGAAGTTAACCTTAGCTGTTCTTTTTTTTGAAGTCAAATTCAAAAAGAATCTGAGTACCAATACCTATAAAACAATTTTAAACAATTTATTTCGATGAGTTTTTTTCATTAGAAATAAAAAATATTTCTTTTATAACTTTTTAAATAATAAAATTTCGAAGAGAAAAAAAAGGAGCTTGTGCTCTTCTAAATTTGTTCTTACTCAATAAATAAAGTATAATAAAGGAATAAAGGAATGTTCTTCCTAATTGATAAATCTTTTTTTTTAATCTAGTGTTAAAAAATACATTCAACGTGGTTAATATGCCTCTTTAGAGCAAGGTATTTGCACTCCATCTTTGTTGTTATTTTAGCTGGTATTGGATCTAGATCGTTACAGTTTTTGTTGCAATTATGTTTTGTATTCTCTGAAGTAATTATTATCAGAAAGGTATAAGTGAGGTTTAACCCACTTTGTAGAGCTCTTTAGGCTCTAGTTTAATAATAAATAATAAAAAAAAATAATAAATAAAAGTTAAATAATAAAATAAGACTGAAAAGTCGAGTATTTTCAATGATAAAATAAATCTGTCATTGTTTTTTTCATAGTGGCTTTTTTAGACCTTAATTATACTGGAGTTGGTGGATTCGCCCCCCTGAAAGTTTAAAAAAAAATAAATTACGTAATAATTGCCGACGTCATCAAAAATAGCAAATAATTTTTGATGATAAATTTTTAAAGGGATACATACAATGAACAATTTTAGAAAGTTTTTTAACAATTGGTTTAATTTTAAAATAGTTATCGTTGTTTACGTTTTTTTGATTTTCCATTGAAAAAAATGGGGAAGTATGGTATCGACTTC
>JAYJMI010165531.1:0-10111 GCA_036873855.1 Sarsia tubulosa
TTATAAATATTTGCTTATAAAATAACTGCCAGCATCATTTTTACGTCGTTAACGTTTATAAAAGAAGTCATTAAAATAAAGCTTTATTGATGAATGTATTGTAGCCAAGCCAGTATTGTGAATGTTTACTTTAGTGAAAACTATTCTTTACCTAAACTATATGAGAACATTTGAGGCAGAAGGAAACCACAAGGTTTAAGGTTATTCGTATTGAAAACTAAGATACAACTTGAAAGATACTCTTGACTTAAACGGCTGACCAAATTTATTTTACTATAGCCATTTGGAACAGGAAACAAACATACAATTGATGCTTCTAAATTGAATTTAGTGAATGGTGACTAAAAATTAACCTAATAAAACCAGCTCATACTACAGTAAATATAGGATAACACATTTTAAACATTTTGAACATTGTTAATAAAGATTTATTTTGAGAAAAGTTACTAGATATTACCTTAAATTATTACTATTAATAAATTTTAAAAAGCTGTTTTTATTAATTATAAACCTATCATAATATGCTTTTGGTGATATTATTCCTTATTAACAGTATTTTACTTCCGGAAAAATAGGTCAATAAGTAAATTTTAGCCCAAAAATTTACACTGTTTGTAAATATATATTTGACCAAAAAATTTATTCCTATTGAAACTTTTAGAAATGAAAGATTACAACTTCCTGAGTTTCCTGTGAAAATTTGAGAAACTTTCTATGTGTAGTTTTTGAATTGTTTGCATTTCAAATTTGCTAAGCAATATAATAGGAATCAAGAAGCCATTGAGCTTTTGAAATTATTTTATTTATAATCTGCTAAATACCAGAAAGTGAAATTTACCAGTTGGGTTACTACTAACAACTCTTTTATCACACTTAATTTCAATATAGGTTTCACAAAAATGATCTCAATTGAAGTTGTCCCTTTATGGATATAATATCCGAAGTAATGCATTTCGTCTGATATTGCTATATTTTGTTTACTTTTACTGTGCGTAAGTTTCTAATTCCCTTCTTTGTATAGACTTTGTATAGAAAAAGCAACTATAACCGAATAGGAAAAATAGCATGTGAGTTTTTTTTAATTCCCTTCTTTTTATAAACATAGACTAAGAAAAAGCAAATATAACCGAATAGGCAAAATAATATGTGGGTCAAAAGCCTGAACTGCAAGTATAAGATATTTATAGTATTGTTATGCAACGCTGAGATTCGCTGCCAGTAGGCTGCTTTATTAGTTTTAACAGAAGTTTGTCTAGATAAGGTACAATTATCTTACACATTTTACATTGTTCCAATAAGCCTTAAATATTTTATCTAAAGACCCTGGAGATTTAATATTCAAAAATCTGCATATATGTTACACTGTTTCTTACTTTAGCCAATAGGTGATAAATAAACACAACCTCGTTTCTAGAATATTATCAACGAGGTTTAAATAAACGATGTATTAAAAATTTTCTATGTGGGCTAGGACCCATACTTTTGCTGGTGTCTTAAAATGAATTCAAATTCACTTTCCTTACAATCTTCCGGAAAGTATGAAATTATGCACATATTGCTACTTGACATAAAATTCTATGCTTGCTACTGATTGGTTAATAGGAGTCACACGCTGACGTATTAATCCTCAATAAAGCAACTTACATTCTTGAATTCATTCATCTGCATTTAGAATGATTTTGTAACGTTAATCACACACAACTTTTGTTATTGATGACAATATTGTAATAACGTGAACGACATTGTTATAGCGTTATTGTAATTGTTGGTTTTTAATTCGGATACCATGAATTACAAGCATAATCAAAGTGTGCTTCAAAATGTGCATGTTTTACCATCTCCGTGCTAAACAAAATTGTTATTGCCTAGCATTATTCGATCTCATTGCTAGATTGAACTTTTTTTCATAAGGCATGGTTTACCATCGTCATACTACAACATGGTCTCGCTAAATATATTATGATAATCATAATTTATTTCTACATTATACAAGTGCCGTTAAGAGCAATGGCGTAAAAACGGCGTAAAAAAGAATCTGCCTACATCGATTCATCCAAGAACCAGGCCAGCAGGCGATATAAAAGCATGGAGTGAACTTATTTATTTCTGATATAAAAGACAATAAAAGCTAATACATAAAAGATTAGGAATTGTTTTATGAAGCGAAATCAAATCATTGTTTATTCTCACCTCATCAAATTTTATAAAACCTATATAATTATAGGCTTGAAACGATCAGCTAATTACGTGATTTATTTCTTCGCATGTTTCCTCAGTTCATCAGTACAGTAGATAGATAGATATATAGTATATACTGTAGCTAGAATATATGTCATCTAATAGTGTAAAAGAAGCGTCGTCAACTACATCTGTCACAAAGAAAAGTGAAAGTAAGCATTATTGTTGTGTACTGACCTAGAAAACTGAAAGTAACCATTATTTATTGTAGGGTACTGACCATCTATTTTGTTTCCGCCATTTTAATAAAATGAATTTTTTATTGCAAAGGTATTTTTTTTTTGCAAGACCAAAATTTGAATTATCAGTTATAGAAATTAAAGTTAATATTTATAAAAAGGGATATTAATTTATATTAAAAAGGGAAGAAAAAGTAGAAAATTAGTGTTCTTGTAAAACCAAGATATGAAAACAGTTTCAGAAACTAAAAATATATACAAGTTATATAATTAACTGGAAATAATATAAAGAGGAAAGACCTATCTACGCAAGTACTTGTGATTCTTGCTGTACCTATAAACATGTTTATTGCCGGCAAACACTCAGGGTTATATAGATAAATCTTCCAATATTATTCTAGTTAACATATTGACAATCCAATAGTATATCTGATTGCTATTATCACCAGAATGTGTGTCTCTTTCAAATAAACGTCTGGTTTATTTTATCAACTGCTTTTGATACAAGCTGGTTATTTTGAATAACCCAAAAAGTATTAATGTGGCTAAAATATCTGGATTTACTATGATAAGACCCGATTTGTTTATAAAATACTTATAAAGGCGGAAGATATTTGCTTAACCTTTTTATACAGTAATTTTTACTGGCAATAATGGAATGTGATCCTATTGGCATTTTATGAATTTTTGATATCCAATAAGCACATGGAAGTTTATTGTTATCTTGTGAAACGTCAATATCAAATTTCTCTTTCAGTAATTTTGTCTGGTTTTCCAATAAATTAACTATATTAATAGTATTTACGTGCTCATATATAGAGCTGGTGGCATCTAATAGACATCTAATACAGCTGTCTAGTCCTTGTTTGAGATATTTTAAAGTGTTTTTCCAAGAAATAGATTTTGGTTCACAGTATTTAGAACCTTTACTGATAAGCTTTCTTAATTTGTTATTTAGTATTATTCTGAGGTCGCCGGTAATAATGTGTTTGTGATGTGCATACTTATATAGAGAGTCATAGAGTTGATGTTAAAGATGCTTGATATATGATGTTAGATGCTAAACAGTTGTTATACATCGGGCATAGATCCTTTTTTATATATTGTATAAAAAAGATCAATGCGCGATATATAGCAGCTGTTTAGCATCTAACATCATATATCAAGCATCTTTAACATCAACCTTACAAAACAGCAACGAAAAATTTTATACAGGGCTCTGTGAAACCACTTTCAAAAAGGGATATGCCAACCATAAAAAATCGTTTAATACCGAGAAATGTCGATATAGCACGGCTTAATCAAACGAATTTTGGAAACTAAAAGAATTGAATGCAGGTCCAAAGGTCACATGGAAGATTATACGTAAATGTAAATCCTACAACACAACATCGGAAAAGTGCAACCTTTGTGCCAGAAAAAATATGAAATAGCTACTTATAAAGGATCAAACATACTAAAAATGCGAAGCGAAGTAATTTCTAAATGCCAACATCAAAACAGATTCAGTCTCGCGTTACACGACACAAAGGACTGACGTCATACAAACATTGCATTGCTCCATTGTATTCATTGTATTGTAAAAAAATTAACGGGTTTATATAGCTGAAGATTGTTGTCGAAAGACGACATGAAACTTTAAGTACTAAAAAACTTTTTTCTTCACCTTGTGTATATTAGCTATATATATTTTTTAACCATATGTAGAAAAATTCGTTGTTACAAAATAAATTGATTTCTTTTGATTCATTAATTACTTCTTTATTGCATTTCTTTTATAACATCTAAACGCCAGAGTTACAATTAAAAACTTAGGAGTAGTTAGTTAACAAGCATTATAACAAAAGAAGCAATAATGCTCGTTCTCATCCTATTTGAAGCTCATTGGTTTGACCTATATCGTCCTAAAATTCGTTTACGCTGATGTTCTTACCAATAATATATTTGCAATTGTTCATGTTGGCAGCAATTAATTATTAAGACTTTCTAGCGGTATTACTAGAAAAAACATTTATATTAACCTTACTTGTTGGTAATTTTCTTTAATTTAAGTAATCGAAACAGGAACATCACAATTCTTTATCAATTATTCATATCGATTTGTGGTCAATATTCATCGAGTATCATTAAGGAAAGAGAAATACTTATATTGTTTATATTTGGCGAGTATTTCGAGTATTCTTAGAAATCATTAAAATGTAATAAAATCTACAAATATATATGACGCTTTTGGTATAGTTTCTTAGGAACAATGTGTAATTCAAGGAAAGGAACTGAGACTGCAAAGCGGTGTATTACATTAAGTTATGGTTAAGTAAAGTTAAATAATTGATCTATGTATTTCAGTTTCTCCAGAGGTATGACGGAAAGATATCTCCAAGTGAGGGGTCGATTATATGAGGCATTCTGACTCGGCTAAGGAGTGTTAACAACGTTTTATCGCAGATGATATTCTAAAATACCTGCTTAAAATAGGCAATTTAATGTAAAAAAAATTGTAAGTGGAGAGCCCATCCCGGAACGAAATTCTCTCATATAATGAAAGTACCCCTGAGTTTGTTAATATTTAATAAAGATATCCCCCTTATTATATAATTAATTCCTTTGGGACTGAGAGAAAAGAAGGAATAGAATAAAGGAATATTGCATAAAACTTTCTTTATAAAAAATTATTGTAAGTTGCGAATTTACTTATTTATTGTGTATTTATTAGTATACTGGTGTGTTCTAAATTATAGCGGGCCAATCAGGAGAGGCCTTCACTAGAGCGTTAGAAAAAATACGCTGTGGGGACGAGAATGGCAATATCAACTAATATACAAAAAGACATTGCACACCTTGTAAATCACATTCATTGCCAAATTTGGAAATATATTTAAATGATTTATAAATGATTACCTATTAGCCTGCCAATCTCTAAAAGGTAATTCATCCGTTTCACCGGGATACTTTATATCGAGTTTTACTACGATTTCAATCTTTCTATTGTATCATAAAACTGTGACATTATTTTGCTGTAATAAAAAGCATTTTTCAATAAAAAAAAGTTTTGTTTTCCATCCTTCAAAACAAGTTTAAATCTACTAAAATTCTTTACGGAAGGCTTAAGCACTTATTTTTATATATTAACTATTTTGATAACAAATCTTCTGATAAAACCTAGAAAGATTAATACTTGAAAAGTTAAGACGATGAGTTTTGTTTGTAGTGTGAGTAAGTTACAAAAACAGGAAAAATTGTTTATTTAAATGATTAGTATAGTTTAGTAATAACAATTTGCCAATTAATCATTTGATGACCATTAATCATCAAGATTCTCTACGTACTTATGTTATTATGTTATTATGTTTACGTTTGGATTTTTACTCTCTATATATAGCGAGCCAACTAATATTTTTTCCTTTCATCCTTTCATTTCAATCTTAAAAAGATTGGGAAGAAGTAATAAAGACAAATAAGAAATAAATAAAAGAAATTTAAGGTAATTCAATATTTTCATATTTATCTCTTTGAAACTTGAAACAAAACAAGTTATGCTTATAACAGAAATGTTGTTGTTTACTATCCTTGAACTTAATTTGAAGCTTGTCGGAGAAATTCTATAATCTACTGAGTTTTTCAATTAAAAGCTTCAAATCACGATAGAAGGTAAGCTTTTTTTTAAGTTACAGTTACATAAGTATTCCAACGCAAACGTGCTTTTGGGAAAAAGCTGTTGGAAATGAATTAAGTTATTCTAAACGTGACATTACCCTTTTGAGTCTCAGGAGTAATTAGCATATGAAGCAAAACTTCCGCTTGTATTTCTTGTAAGTAAAAGCCATTAAACTTACAAAAGAAACAGATTTTATGCATTAAAATGTGACAAATATTTCATAAAAGGTTAAGCAAATCAACGAAATTACGAACTTTTCCGCCCTCCCCTGAAATGCAGCATATACTTGTGAATAAAAATTAAACGGTATTAACGAGATACTGTTTGTGAAGCTGTACGGAGAAATAGAAAACCTGAGGTTTTTATTATTAGAGGTATTTATTATTATCACAACGAACAATTTTGTTTTTACATCAGTCCTGTGATATTTTTAGCGATTAGAAATCAAGAAAAAAAGGTAAAATAGTATTTTCATATCGAACCTTTTCCAATTTTGGAGCTCTTCCCCGAAGGTAGCTGCTAATTACGATATCTATTAACCGAGTTGTTTATCATACAAAATTACACTACTGAGCAAGATTTCAAAAGAGTCATTAGAATCTATATAAAATAATATCTATATTGCTTGGAGTTTGACAAACTAAATACTCATTTTGTACACTACACTGTGTTTCATGATATTACTCAATCTTCAGGTATACATTTTTTAACTACATCTTTTTATTTATTAGCAAATATGAGTAGGAAAGTTGCAAGAAATTCCAGTGGATCTAATAGTAAGGAATAATTTTGTTTTATTATTTAAACTGTTGCTTTGATTAACATCTTACACTTTCCTGGAATTTTGCACTTTTGCACACTCAGAGATTAAATTTATCAGCACAAACTGCATTGGTTAAAGGTACTTATGCACGTAATTTTCAATAAATTCACTCAATTTGTAATTTTGTCACTGGAAAGTAGAAGTTAACAAGGAAAAACTGTGCTAAATATTTCATTCTAAAGCCAAGAAATAAGCCCACTATAGCACTTTGAAAATCGGGTTTCATGTAAAATATGTTTAAACAACAAATGCTTCCTACCATAAGCAATCGAAAATAATAAAATTGGTGGACAATGACTGGATACCTGACTGTTAATACATGTGGTTTCGACTTTGACACGTAGTTTCACGATTCTTATGGTCATCTAAGATCATCCAAGTCTTCAGTCTAACTCGACAACTGTCCGAGCCAATAGAAAAAAACTATTAATAGATAAAAAAACTATTAATAGATAATGTAAGTAAAAAGTAGAAAGTTCACAAAGAAGTATGCTTTAAATAATAATTCAAAATAGAGCAAAATTTTTCAGCAAACAGGTAAACAAGGAAAATTTATTTTACAAACATTCGTGACAAAATCACAAGAATAATCAGTATCAAAAAATATATCAGTAGGAAAAAAACTTGCATCTAAAACTATCATCTGGATGTTATTTCATTTCATTGCTTACATCCATCTGGTGCCGCCAACAAGTGCCAGTTATTTTAGAAAAATTGTAAGTTTTTATCGATAAGAAGTAGACTAGATATATAGTCTATTAAAGTTTAAAGCTGTTTCGAAAAAATCAAAAAATTTTGCCGTTTGTTTTAAAAAACAACTTATCAAGTCTAGATTGAAAAAGGATATATTTATTATCTAAAGCAACAAAAATTTGTAAAGAAATCAAACTTACAGGTCTAAAATATGTCCAGGAATATCTCACAAAAGCGTAATAGTATTGAAAATAATTATTTAATACCCCTAAAAAAAATTAGAAAACGTGCAAAATCAAAAGTCGAAATTTTTTATGACAAAGTTTAGCTATAAAAAAGTTTCAAAGGACAAATATTACCTAAAGGTAGGTACTTATCCAAAAATAAATTTACTGACGATTTTTTTGCTAACGTCAGCAAAGATTTCAGATTTTTGTTTTATATAGTGTTATTTAAATTATTTTTGCAGTTTTAGAAAGGTAATACCTTGAAGATTAACATATTTGCCGGGGTTTTATAGGAAAAAATATTTCTAGTCAAAATTTGATCCTATACTTGGTCATATTCCGAAAAAAGTCATGACGACATTACTTCACAAAATGATGACGTCATGAAAACCATTTTAATTGAAAGTAATTTTTATTTATAAACAAATGTATCAAGTTTCAGATCATAATGATGGAATGATTCAAAATGTATGAGCATTTCAGTTTTTTTACAATTTGCATTGATTCTGTGCATAAAATGTGGTTGGTTGGTTTCGAATTATGGGTTTTTTATTTAGGAATTCCAAATGGTATGCCACGAATTTTAATAAAATGTTGGTTAGTAATTGGCTAACAAATTTAATTTGATACAATTACTACAAAAGAGTTATTTCAAAAAGTTCAGTAGGGGGTCTTTGACCCCCTCCCCCTCCCCCTTCCCCTCATACGGAATAGGGTTAGGATATTAAATACTTCGGTGAAAACAGCAAGCTAGGGAAGTAAATCTATAACATTCAAAATATCACTCATATCACATTCAAGATATCACGATCATTGTTAACTTTAGCAACCTAATTAATTATGTCCCCCCTAAACTATTTCCATTTTACTTGTTCATCGAATTGTCAAGAGAAACATTTAATGATGTTTTTATCGTTAACGGGTTGCTTATCGGGTACGGGTTGCTAATATTTCTATTTATAATATCATATTTAATTGGTGTATTGTATTTATGTTTTTATTTTGTAGGGTTCGCTGGAGCAGCTTCAGCAGCTGAAGTAATAAACATTTTTATTTTTTGTTTACATCGTTAAACTAGTTAGCCTAGCTTCAAAATTTAACAACAAGAACAAAAGCTACAGACAGAAGTTTCGGAAACAATTAATCAAATCATTTTAACATGTTTCGTTTGTTGTTAGTTATTCTAATAACTACTTTAGAAAATTTTATTTTTTAATCAACGTTTAAATAATGACATACTATTTTAGTGTGTAGATAGGTAGGTCTAGGATAGGTAGGTCTAGTTTATCTTTGATTCAATCCTTCTTATTTTATTTTTTGAGCTAAAACTTTTGATCTTAACCATTGGCTCGTTATTAGGCACCTTAAAGTGAATACACCGGTATAAAAGGTCAGCAAAAAATGAGCAAACGCAATCAGCACTGTGTCAGCAGTTGTAAATGTCATCGCTCAAATCATATTTTATGTTGTTAACATTTATTACTAAATTCTTTTCACGTAACAACATAATTTATTTAGCTTAAAAGATTTCTAAAACTTTGATTGGTTAATAAAACAATAAACAATATTATAAACAATAACATAGACAATCGAATATTTATCCAAACATTCGAAAAATATTAACCAATCGAATGAACGTTCGAATGATAAACAATAATTAAATTCTGCACAAGAAAACATTAAAAGTTGAATCAAGTCTTTAAAAGATAATGCAAAACAATTATTTAATATTTTCTTGGAAGTTAAAAAAATGTTTTTATGATTATTATATTCCTAGGGGAGTTGCATTTTGATGATTCTCTGCTGACATTATTTATTTGCAGCCCTGTATATCCGTAGATTCACTTTAAGCATCTACGACGGCAACGTTGTCTCATACAAAAGAAACTTATTCCCTAGCACTCATTAAAATTCCATGTTCTCAAGACAACTTAAAAAAATTGATTTTCTAAACTTTTTTAAATTCAGTAGCAACAAATCTTTGCATCTTCTTAAGTAATGATCCATATGGAACTATGGAACTGTTAGTAGTTTCATGATATGTCTAATAGCACATTAGTACGTTCGTATTTTTCTCTGTGGAGCCCCTTGTTTAGATCGTAACCACCTGTCAAAAACTTTCCACCATTTTTCGAAACTTTCTTCGGTGTGACTTGTTGTTTTCAGAAGATTATTAAAAGCCGTTCTTGAGCATGATTAAGACTGAGAAATAAAACGAGCAAAACAAATAAACAGAACACATTTGCTGAATAGAAATTTTAGTTGTTTTAATATTTTAAAAGAATTGTAAAGTTAT
>JAYJMI010165753.1:0-10107 GCA_036873855.1 Sarsia tubulosa
TTATATCCTTTACCATCTTGGATCAAAACCTTTATTTTGTATTATGTTATTTTTACCAACATTTAACAAATAACTTAGATATGATATATCTAAATCAAATCTTTGATTGAGAGTGATGACAATTGTTTTAACTAGCTGCAAGTTATCAAATATCAACAAATAAACAAAATTTAAAATTAAAATTTTCACTCGCTTCAGATCGTTCGGCTAAAATTTACAGTTTTCAGAGCCATATTTTTAAACAATGGAAAAATTATAAGCCAATGAAAAACAAGAGTTTATTTTTTGCGTAATCGCGCTTTCCCAGTGCCTTTTATCTTAATAAAAGCACTGATTTACGAGTTTGAATAATATACCACCACGTCCATTTATTTGTATCGCTGCTAGTTATGTTAAAGAAGATATAAATGATTACTGCAAAGAAATTTGAAAAAAACAAATCAATCCAAGTGACTAAACTTTGGAAATCTCAGAATTGTGATGTAACTGAAAGTCAGTGAAACGCTTAATAGAATAATTTATATGCATCCTACATCATAGATGGAGATTTGTTATACTAATTATGTTAATTTATAACCATTATGCTACTTTGTATACAATTGAGCAATCGCATTGTAGAAAATTAGATGTTATAGCAAAGAGCTATCATAGCTTAGCTGGAGGGAGATAGCAATTAAAAACTGAGAGCAGACCTCGTAGTATAATATTTTTCAAATCCCTTTGCGTTACATTCCAGCACAGCCATTAGCACTGTATGCCCAAAGAGTTACTATAGCCTCAGCTGAGGCTATAGTAACTCTTTGATTTAAAGGAGGTCAAAAATATGTTAAACATGAATTATTTTCCTACTAATATAACTGATAGTTGTATCAAAAAGCAAATTGAAAAACTATACACTAAAACAAAAAACGATACCAAGGCCAACTTGAGTTATTTTAAATTACCTTATTTAGGTAAACAATCTGATAATTTGAGAACGAAAATAAAATCATTAACTAAAACGTATTGTAAAGAAACATCCCTAAAAATAGTTTTCCCGTCTTTAAAAATAAAATCTTTGTCCTCTGCTAAAGACAAAATGCCTACAGATCATAAGTCATTCGTTATTTATAAATTTAGATGTGCAGGATGTAATTCCTGTTATATTGATGAAACCACCAGACATATCTCAACACGAATGAAAGAACATCTTAAAAGGGACAAACCTTCACACATCTATAAACATTTAAGTGAGAATATTGAATGTTTTGACAAATGTAACAAAGGTTGTAGATACAGCAACAACAAGTTTCCAACTAAACTTAAGGATGCTATGTATATAAGTTGGGAAATCCCTGAATTAAACAACAGGTGAAGTATATTTTTTCATCTCTTTCATTATAGTCGCTCCCCTTTGATCTAACCCTCATTAGTTCGTTTATTAATATTTTTAATGACTTCTAATATATTTTTACACTTTTGTAATTTTTATGTCTCATAGCTATTATATTTAATTTATGTTTTTAATATTGAACCTTGTAATTTGATTGGTTATTTTTAATATAAATACTTGTAATTATATTGTAAATCTTATTCTTTGAAAATGATTTTTGAATAAATCGAAACATGTTAGAACTTAAAAAATTGTGTTTTTACTTTAAAAGATATGAGACATCTTTTATATAGCCACCATAATAGCCTTAAGTACGTCGAGTTGCTCTCCCTCTTATGTTAAGGCTCCTTGCAATGAGGAATGATTAATAGCTTTTACTTTAATGAAGTGAATTTCATAAAACAGTCAAGTTGTATTGGGGGTTTGAGTTTCAATGTTATATGTTTGCTATTTAAGTGAAAGAAATTTTAGTGCTGATGGAATACGTTCATCATTTGAGTAACAAAACTTGAGTGATGCCGCAATAGATTCATCATTTTTGCTATCAGGTTTGCTATGTAAGTAAAGTAAAGAAACTTTAGTGCAAAGGGAAAGTACCCTTTTTGAAAATAAACAGTCAATATAATAGTAGAAAAATAATATCTCATCATTTATTCTTTTGCCAAGTGTATTTATTGCCAAGTGTATTTATAGTATGTATGAGTATGAATAGTATTTAAAATGCTGCTTGTTGATCTGTTTGTTGGCAACAACATTAATGTTGTTTTAACAAGGGTGTTCTTAAACTTGTACATCAAAAATCAAAACGATGTATTGACAAGAAAGTTATTTTATAAAGCAGACACACAACAACAATTAAAAATATTAAATTTCTATTGATATTAAAAAAGGTTTTCAATATAAACATACAAGAATAGTACAATTATTTATTAACGTGTTATGGGCTGTACGTTAACAAAGATTTATTCAGAAAATCATACTAAAACTAAAAAGGGATTACAGCCGACTGGTAATAATGATAAAACAATTGAAATTGAAGCAAATATAACAGCGTATCGTATCAAATCAAGGGATGCAAAAGTTTTAATCAAATATGATGTAAAACCACTAATTGGGAATGGTACCTTCAGAAACGTATTCCGTGTTGAAAATAAATCATCAAAATTACCATATGCAATTAAAGTCATAGGTCTCCGCAGCCAGAAAGAATTATTCGAGGCTGAGAAATCTGTGCTAATGAGAGTAGAACATCCAAACATAGTGAAGTTCGAAGAGGTCATAACATCTGATCATCACGGATTCATTGTGATGGAACTAGCAACAGGTGGCGACTTATTTGAAAGAATACAAACATTGGGACATATTGATGAAGTTGAGACTGTACGTGTTTCACGCATGCTTGTAGACGCTATACATTATTTACATCAAAATAACATTGCCCATCGAGATTTAAAACCTGAGAACATATTATATTATTGTCCTGGTGACAATTCAAAGATCATTTTAACGGACTTTGGTTTCGCTAGTTCTACAATGAGTAATGCAAGGATGTTATCCACTTACCGTGGAACAATGAATTACTTGAGCCCTGAAATTATTTTAGAAGAGAACTATACGAATAAAGTTGATATTTGGTCATTAGGGGTGATCATATTTTTTATGCTAGGAGGTTATTTACCATTTACATCTAATGACGTTGGTAATTTGAAAGAAAAAATATTAACAGCGGCACATATATATAAAGGACGGGTAAGTTTACAAATCATTTAAGGTAATTTTCATAGTCTTCCTAAACAAGTTTAAAGGTACTAATGCACGTAATTATCAAATTTTGAAATTTCATGCATAAATACCTTTAACAGGGTAATAGAAGAAAATTATTAATTTTGTTATTACTAGTTAAATAACAATGTTGGGGTACTAGTATTAAATGAATATACTTTTAGTGTTTAGTGCATATTTGAAATGCAAAACCATGACTTTTACAGCGTACTTTAATCAAGTATGTTATTACAGTAGCATCCAACGAAGACGCTTCACTAAATAACTGTTATAAGGTCTTAGGAGGACTTGCTTTGAGGTTTCTCAGGTGGGACATATGCCAGCCTTAGAATAGCTTCCAAATCCGAGGGAACACCTTTTTGATGAGATGAGCTGTTCTTAACAGGAAATAAATGCCAGGAAGTGATAAATTCATTTCGGCTACAACTATGTGTTCTAAAACTCCGAAGAACTACAATTTAAGCTCTATAACACATATAATCTCCGAATAAGTTTCCTTAGAGCAGCTACGTACGTTTTGCCAAGAGGATATTTCTCAACCCTAAAAACAGCTACGTTTTGCCAAGAGGATATTTCTCAACCTTAAGAACAGCTACGTTTTGCGAGGAAGGAAATAAACTTCGTTAGAACAGTTACGTCTTCCGTTTTACGTTTTTCGACTCTTCTAACTTTATAGATAATCTTCTAAATATAGAGATATCTTTAACGGCGAATTCTAGTTGTAGCTTAGGACATTGTACCTACCTAATATATAGGCCAACTCTTCGGGTTTTTGCGTAACTTAGTTTTTCTATTGGAGCATTCGGAAACCGCTCTACTAGACAACCAGAAGAATATGTTATACTAGATTACACTAGTTTTATTCATGACGTCGCAGTATGATATAAAACGTACATTTCTATTACATAGGTCACCATAAAATTATTTTACTGAAATATTAAATTATGAAAGTTTAAAATAAAGTTTAAAATAAAGATATATGTTTTGCTACTTAAGTACATAGATTAATGTACCGTATTAATGTGACAACTTTTGTTTGTTAGCTTTGTAGTCGTTTTAGTCATATGTAGGCCTTTCTATAGTCATCGTTAGCCTGGACCAGTAGCGAGTTTACGGAGCGTACGGTTTGTATTCAGGCTACGATATGATATAAAGACCTTTCTTTAGTAAATAAAGTCATACAAAGAGCTTTGGATGGACTTATGGTTAGCTTTTAGTCATATATAAACTTGTAGATATTCAACCATATATAATCGTATTGAATACTAAACCATATAAACCATATAACCACATAAACCATATAATTACTTAGCCTTATAGTCGTAGATATTCAACCATATGTAATCGTATTGAATACTAAACCATATAAACCATATAACCACATAAACCATATAATTACTTAGCCTAATAGTCAGCCTACTAAACATTGTAGTAACCATATAATCGTCATAATTCTATAATCTTTACATTCTCCTACGAAATCATTCGATCACTAATATAATCTACATAATCACATGAATTAAAAAACATGTATTACTTGCTAATTTAAAAATAACGCATATTTAAGATAATAATCGACAAGTGTGGAATCAGCTGAAGATCGTCCAGGGTTACTACTAGGTAATTTTCAAGTAAATTACCAAAGAACAGTTTTGCTAGGTTAACTCTGCTATACATTAGAATAACATAGGCGGTCGTAGGAAACCATTATTGATCATTTGAATAGATAGATAGTAAGTATGCCGAGAGTTTTAAAATTCTTTTGAAAGTGACAGAATAACTGTGACAGAATAACTGGATTTTCATTTGTATTAACATGGTTACACATTCTCACGAATATTTTGACTATTTTCTAGACAATAAATGTGAGTATGTGTGAAATTGTCCAGGAAACTAGTCAAAATATTTGTGAGAATGTGTAACCATGTTAATATAAATGTTTCGTGTTGAAAGCAAAAAACATGTCACTGGTAACAGACAACCTTCCTTTATATCAAATATATCAATTAGACTTTTGCCAGAATAAAAAATAAAATTAAGTAGTCATAATTTTTAAACCTTTTTTATGTGTGAATAAACAGTTTTTTGTAAATCTATAAAATTCTTGCTGTCACGTCAATAAATAGTCTGTAAAGTAATTTTCTACTTTTTTAACCTAGTTTGATTGAATATTAACAGCCGGTGGAGCGGTTCTTAAAAATAGCTGTTCTGATAAAAGGGGTTCTAAAATTTTTATGAAATTTACTCCTAGGAAAATAAGCTGTTTTAGAAGTAAAAAATAAGAGTCTTTACGAAATTTATGAATTTTATGAAGAGTTGTACAGAGATATGACGTCGAGGAAAAGTTCTCTTAACAGATCAGATGATGTGTCAGAACAGATATGACGTCAAAAAATAATTTTCCAGTTATAATGAGCTGTTCTGAGATGTAGTTCATTCTCCCAGCTAATCAGATATTATCTAAAAGTATAGCTATAATACAAAAACACAAAGCTCAATTGCTTCTTGTTATAAATAAATACTTAAATATCTAAAAATCTTGCATATAGAAAACTGCTCAAATTTTAACAGAAAACTAATGAGAATCCAGTCTAATATTTCACAAAGTTTTAGAATTCTTTAATTTTTTCAGACAAAAAAAAAGGGTCCTTCTTGGTGTTTTGGTCAGAAAAAAGTTGTCAATATTTTAAACGTAAATATGGGGGCTAGTGAGTAAATGTAGGGGCTAGTGAAAAAAAATAATATTATTTAAACTTGTCTCATGTTTCATTTTGGATGCTAATATAAAAATCTATGAACTAAAATGTCTTATTAAAACAAATCCTTGTTTATCTTCGTACTGTCTTGTACGTTGAAAAAAAATCCATTGAAAGAAAAAAGTAAGAATCACGAGATAAAACCGTGATACTTTAAAATCAACAAAATTTCATGTTGACATACTGGGTATGAATTTGAATGTTTTAAATGTTTCAAGAGTTAAGGAAAACTATTCTTTGCTGCTGTCTTTGTTATTGTTTACATAGGCCCACTTAGTAATCAACGTAAGAGACGCATCAAAAACAAAGAATGTTTTTTTTAAAAAATAAACAATGCACTGGTAGATTGGGTTTACAACGATTCACTAGGACTCACTACACTTTTAATGAGAGTTTTCAAACAGCTAATCGAATACTTTAATTGTCTAGATAATCACTTATATTATTTTGTTATTGTTTTATTAACCAATCAAAGTTTTAGAAATCATCAAAACTAAAATAAATTATTTTGCTACTTAAAAATTATTTAGAAATTAATGAAAATAACAAAAAATATGATTTGAATTATAACTTTTACAATTGCTGACATAGTGCTGATTGCATTTGCACGTTTTCTGCTTACCTTTTATACCCATATATTCACTTTAAAAAATGGATTTCTATATATTCCATACAATTATAATAATACAACTATGTATAGAATAACCTTTATATCAAGGATCCAACCTAATTGGAGGGATGGATGTTTACCATAGTCAACCATGATTCATCCTTTTGTTAACATCAATATCACAATATCATTTATCAGTTAATAATTATGACTTGCCTTCATTTGTAAGACACCGCTCTTTCTATTTAGTTACAACATCAACTTTATACAGAGGTTGCTAAAGCGTTGGTTATGAGCAAGTTTACGCGTAGTTTAGATAAGATCTGTTCAAAGCCTAATAGTTTAATATCTATAGCAAGCCAAACTTTATATCGGCTTAATTCATGTTTATAAAGAAGTTATTAACTTTACATTAAGGTGTTTTAAAGCAATTTCTCCTTCTGATGGTTTGTACCTTTGTTTATACAAGAATATCAAAGAAATAATTATATTTTTTTTTACGTTTTTTAGATTTGGCGAACAGTTTCAGACGAAGCGAAAGATTTTATAAATCACACTTTACAGAAGTCATCTTTACAAAGATTTGATTCTTTATGTGCTACAAATCATATATGGTTAGCCAGTGTCACGAATACAGATGCTCAGTTTCCCAGAGTGTCAAAGTCCTATAAAAGCTCAAGTAATAGCCGATTAAAATGCGAACGTACGGAGAATAAAAACTACACAAATGAATCTGTTCAAACAACAATAGAAGAAAGGCAATATGAGCTACCAGATCAAATGATGATAAATTTTGATCCTTCAAATACCCCTCTTTCGAAAGCAGATACATTACGCTATGTATCAAGCTCGTGCGATACACAGTCTAACCATGAAACGGAAGATACAAACTCTACTATTACAAACCCTTCAAATGACATGAACATGGACGAAAAGTTTTTTAGACCTTCTCAAAGCAAAAGACATACTTGTAGTTTTGATTATCTAAATACACGAGGAGGTGATCGACGTTCAACGTTAGTGAACCTACCACCAATAAAACACCAGCAACGAAATGAACGAAGGTTATCAAATAAAGAGGATGTTGCTTTATACAAAAAGACAAATTTGCAAAGACTACTTAAGCCAACTCTTCCACAGACAAGAGCGAATAAATGCAACATGGAGTTATTTTCTACTCAATACATACACCCAAAAGATAATCCAAAAGAAAATGTGAAGAGAATAAATGGTTGGATGAATGATGATGTAAGAATGAGGGATGAATACCCTCCGCTCTTAAACAGTCTTGACAAACAATTAAATTCAAAAATATATAGATCAGAAGAAATGACTACACCTATAAACTTAACTGTACTTAACTCAAAAAACAAACAAGATAGCTCAAAAAATTCCTATAGTCTTTGAATCTTTAAAAGCTGTTAAAACAAAATTTTCTGGGATATATTGAATTTCTTTTTTGCTTAACCAAATTGAGTAAAATGTTAGGCTAAGGATATCATAACTAATTAATTTAACTTTGAAGTTATGTCTAAATGGTATTAGGGATTTTGTTTTATACAAATATAGTTACGCTAAAGCTTCTCAATTATTTACTTGAAAATTGTTTTTTATAAATATGAATTAAATATTCGTATTCGGACAACTAAAATATGTATTCGGACAACTAAAATATTGGAATCTAAAAACTTACTTTTAGTTTAAAAAATGGTAACCCTTAATAAAATTTTAAATTGTGTCATATAATGAAAAAAATCATGAAATTTGCTAAGCTTCTTTTTGGATGGTTATATTAATTCTGCATCTTGCTGATGTTGCATCACAATTACAAAAACAACAATTCTGGGCATATGAGGTTGTCCACTGAACTTGATTATTTACTTTTTTATCAGATCCTCTTTTTATGTTGTTTTTGCAACATTGTAATAGAGGTTTTTAGTTTTATGTTTACCTAATTATTTGATGAGAATTTCAAAGCTTGGATCTAAACTAGAATCGTTCATGTGTGAACACACTTAAAGCGGAATAAATTAAGTGTCCTAAATAAAAAAATAGTATTATGTCTGAATTTATTTTGAAAATGTGATTCGTCTTCAAATCTTATATTTTTCTTTGGGGAAAAATAGTTTCCTGCTTATTTATATTGAAAATATTTTGTTGTAAATATGTATATAATATCCATTTATTTGATGCATTCTGAAATATGTTTTTACTTTTTCAAAAAGTGCAGTGCACTTTGTTATAGGCAATGCTATAAACTTCAGCATTTTTTATATAGAAATAACATTTTTTCGAAAAAGGCTAAATTTTATTCTGATGCCCCAAAAACTGATAAAAACAAAATGTTCTAATATATTAAAATAATTAGCCAAAGATATTTAATGTAGAATTGACACCGTAGTACGTTTAAACGCTTAAAACCTCCACTTCTAGGGGTTGTATATTCGTAATGGAAGTTTCCATCAGTGACGTAGTTGGTACTCAAGTTTTTGCTTTCAAATACTTCACTGCTAATTTTTGTTGGATGGATATCAATCATTTATTTCTTAAAACCTACAGAATACTGTCGTGACAAGACAATTTTTGCTATCACAACATTTGTTTACCTTTGATATTTGTTGATACATTACACTAGTTTAAACAAATATTCTAAATTTGTTCAAGTACCAAAAAACTGAGCACTGCTTAAAAAACTATATTTATTTTAATATTTTTTATAAGTAAATATTTACAAAAAGGGATCGGTAAAAACTATTTATAAAACGAAAACTAAACTAAAATCTTAAATCCTCTGCTTCTCTTTAAATATATTAAATATATTGTTCAAATTACTTCTAACATGTTGTCTTGATCAATTACTACCGAGCTACCACATTAGTTTAAAGGTTTACTCAATAAAAAATGAAGTATTGACGTTTTTATGAATAAATAGAGCAAGCGATATCTATAAATCCACATATGTTTTAGCCAATCCTGATAGGAACTGAGCTTGTCTTGTCGACTTTGATTATCAGAATTTGCGTATTAGGAATTTTAAGGCAAATTTTATTTGACTTGGTTTTATATTGTTAATCTAAAATTTGGAACTGAAACTTTTGCAAACTTAAACTTTACCTAAAAGATTACAATATAAATTCTTTTAGTAAGTAATGACTTTAAATGTATCTACTCGCGTAGAAATATTTTTGTGAAAGCTATATTGAAATTTATGCATTGTAAAAAGAAGTTAGAAGTGTAGGCAAAAATCACCTCATTTGATTAAGTCAATCAAATTTTGAATGGCTCAAATTTTTGCTCAATTAGTTTTAGGTTCTTTGGAAATTGGAAAATCGCAAAAATTACACATTCAATTTAGCTCAACTTTATTTCACAAAGTTTCAATAGGGATTAATTTTTTTAGCCAAAACAGATGAGTAAGTACCTTTGGTTGTCGTTGTAATACCGATGATATATATTTTTTCTTATATTTATTCTTTTCTTATTATTATTATTATTATTATTTATTTATTCATTTATTTATTTATTTATTTATTTATTTATTTATTTATTTATTTATTTATTTATTTATTAATTTATTTATTTATTTA